>JALDNG010000153.1:0-175000 GCA_024349245.1 Neodontobutis hainanensis | reverse complement strand
GCCTGAGTCAAATCAATGAAGGGCCACAATAGTAAATAGGAATATCATTGGTCGAAGATATTGAGTGGCTTTAAGAAGGAACTCAAACAATGATTAAACATGTCCATTACAGACTTCAGTTCATTGTGGCTGTATATTTCCGGTCTTAAGATATTTGCACTAAGATCTATCCTGCAGTTTTTGTCATTTCTTCAAGAGTATAAACATTCATGAGCAGTACAAAAGAAAAATGGCTTTGCCTTTAGGACACAGTGGGTGAAAGAGCACAGTTTGACTCAGTAAATGCCATTGGGAGCACAGTAAGGGTCAATGGTCTTCCCTTGTAAACCCACTCCCGGGGTAATGGCTCTTCAACCTGCTGTGGCCTGTATAAGAAGAGAGCAGGCTGCTGCCTTTGTACAGATAAGCCAACATCACAAAACTCAGGGCAGCAGAGAGGAGGGCAGGTTTCTGTTTTTGAACCTAGAGTGTAAGGGGGGAAAAAAACTTCACCTGCCATCTTCACTCACGGCAGGCGGGTGTGACAGCTGTCTTGTTCAATTCTTCTGACACGCTCACTGCGAGAAGTTGGACAAACAAATGGACAGCGAGAGGGAATGACAGACTAGATTAGATATTTTTCACCGGAGAGGAGAAATCAAACACCTGATACTGTTAAGTCAGCTTAAATTTGTCATGTTGGCTGAATTTTGTGGTCAATAGTGTCAGTCATTTTGTATTGACTTTAAATCGTTCTCCTTTTCTCGTTCACTTAGCTGGTCTGTGCGATGACTTCTGACAAAAGCCCACAGATTATAGGGCTCCCTGTGCTGTATATGTGTAGGAGGATAGGGCAAGGCGAGATACTGAGAGCCAGCTTTGTAAGTTTGTCGAGTCAAGTAAATAGTGGGAACCATGCTGTGGCCCTGTTGTGAATGGTTGCTCAAATGATTAAAAAGCTGCTGTTATACTTAGTTTTGGAGCCAATACATGGGAAGAAATATACCCGGGAGCAATTCTGAAATACAAGGACAAGGCTCTCACTCCGAAGCCAAACTCATGGCCAAACTGTTGGTAAAGTTAGGCAGGAAGGAGTTTTTAGCACAGACACACACACAGACACACAAAGCTGACTCTCTGTATTACAAAACAAATTGTATCACAAAAGATTATAGTCTTCAATGTGATGGACATTTATTATTTGCTTGTCAAAGTCATTGTTCAAACAAAGCCCTATATCAAACTGTGGTCCATCCAAATAAAACAAGTTGTTTTGTTTTACTCCTAAACCTGTTTGGACCTGTTTAGCCTGTTTAGCACAAGACCTGTGGTTCAGTCTTTACTAATGATTTAGTTTGACGAATGGAAGTTAGTCTAGAGTCTTTCTTTATATGTTCTAAATCACTTAAACTGTCAGTACATTATGGTCTTGGCTAGTCTTGATATAAAAGTCCAAAACCCAGACAAGACTGTAATAATTGTGACCCTTAAAAAGTTGTTTTAAGACATGTCTCAATTCCAAGACCACTTTCGAGTCGTACAGCAATTGTTATACCCTTCTCTGCTATTTCAAAGATGGATTTTTAAGAAGTCGCATGTTCCAGAGTTTCAAAAGTGTCTCTTTTTCCAATGGGTTGACATCAAACCTGACATTGAGAGGTGTTGCTGTTACAAAAAACTCCACCCGGGATGTTTCTTTCAGTTAAAAAAGCCATTGAAACTATCCTGGGTGTTCACTTATGTTGTTCAAATTCAAATTGTTAACCAGAAGAGGAAGAGAAAAATACACACGCAAAAGGGCATTCTGTTTATTTAGCAAAGTGCTTGAGGGTAAGTTTCCCATTTAACTGCAAATACCCATCGTAGCTATTTTGCGGCTTGACTCAAAAATAAAGAGACAGATGACTGGAACGAATGATTACTCGCCCGGGTAGTTAACTAGATGGATGGATATATTTCTTGCTCCTTTCAACAAGAAAAATACTTCAGAAGCGGGAAAATTCTTTTCCATACTACCTCCTCCTGGGTTTAAAATGACAGTTAACTTTCCCCCACTGCTTTAAAATGGATGTTTAATGATCAACTGAGGCTCGGAGCTTAGGTCTAACAGTCACGCTGACTCTATATGCTCTTGCCGCCAAGCTTCCCCGTTGCAGCGCTCCAACTACAAAATCAACACCCCCTCGGTGTTGTTAAAGGAGGCAATGGTTAAAGAAGGCCTGTTTTTGAGTGATGGATCATTGGAGGTCTCTATGGGTGCGTGTTAACCCTTTGGTGCGTGCAGATTCCTCCCAGCTGGGGAGCCGTCGGGAGCCTGTGATGGATGTGTCCCGGGTCTTTAGGCTCCATATATCAGAAGATTAGCACTGACCTGTGAGCTGTCTGGGCCGCCCTCGCAGCTCCTGACATTAGCATATGAGGACACTGCTCTGTCTCGGGGGGTACAAAGATAGTGTGCTTTATTTGGTTCAGGCATAGTATAGGTCATAGGAAGTGCCCACATTATTGGCTGGAGGCTTTGTGTTGGCATTAGGTGCATCTGACAGGTCATCTGTCTTGACTGGAGAAATGTGTTTCTCCTGCTCAGGATCCTAAATACTGTCATGTAATTATGCCAGAAATGCGTTTCTGAGGCACTTGACTGGAGAACAAATGTCTTTCTCTTCTCTTTTAAGGCCTCCAGGATCATATAAAAATGTAAATCTCTTGGCTGATGTGGGGTAACAATATTATTCAATTGAGGAAATTAGAGCAGCTATGCACCTTTCTCTAATGCAGGCACCCCAAAGTTATTCATTTTATTTAAAAATATGGCCTTGGCAAAAATAGCCTCAATTTGTTTTATTTATTCTTTGCCACAATTTAGCCGATAAATATGAGACAAAAAATATTAACGGATTTTACTTTACTTTTTGTGTTAAGTTAATATTTTGAGGAGGTAAGTTAAAAGTTTAAGGAAAAATGCATTTTGACATTGACTATTTATTTTCTTAGATAATAGTAATTTCAGTAATAATCAATGTCATTTCTCATAATAAAAACTAAATGTATATATTTATCTAACAAGGTCCAATCCTTTATAAATCAATTAAAGTGTGTGTATTAAAATGATGTTGTTTGCCCCTCAAGTTCCAAAGCGGTGTCCTGTGGTATACCTTTTTAACTCAATGGATGGCCTTAATGTCAGTAAAAGCTCTCAGAAATGCTGTAGATTGAGTGTCTCAAGATCAAACAAGTTATGAGTGCTTCACTCATTCTCCAATAAATCTATCTCTGAACATCAGTAAACTTAATGAAAAGAGTCCCATTCAAAGGATAACCCTGTAGAAAATTGCATAGAAACATGGATTCATACATTGTTTTCATGCATGTTACTGGAAATTATAATTTCCTTTTCCCAAAGTCTGATATGATGCAAAATGCAATAATCCACAGGCAAAGATTGCATATGTGACATTTTCCATATTCTGGAAGTGACTAATGGCTTAAATTCCTCTACTGAGTGCTTTTGCTTTTACCCAAAAGCACAGTTGGTTTCTAAAATGCTGTTTACTGTATTGAACTGTCAAATTACATAGATACTAGATCGGCTTTCCACTTTGCAATCTTTTTATACTTTTCTCTTTTTTCCTCAAAGAATCATATGATAATTCCACGTTCTTTCTTGTAGTGTTTTTTTCGTACCACACTTAAATGTCACCTCCCTCAGTATTGCTGGCATTTGTTGTTGTTTTTCTAAGTCTATGTATAGTGAGATTACTTTTTACAGCCAATTTCAGTAAGATGTATTAAAATGTGCGGGTTTACAAAAGCAGGGCGAAGCTGAGCAGGGATGGGATCACCTGTAGTCTGCACTGTCTAAGGGCTATTTGATGCTTACTTGGTGTCACTCGGTGTCTTGTGATCAAGCCGATGTGTTTTCAAGGTGAAGTGATTTTGTCAAAGCCCTTGAATGTTCCCTTGCCTTTGATTGGCAGGCGTTGTCACAGAAGATGAAAAGCAGTGGGAGTCGCACGGCAAAGAGAATCTATTAGCTAGCATGGCAAGGCGTGCTTCCACAGTGCAGTCAGCCATCTTGGTTTCATTGCGTCTGGAATAGTCCCTGCTCTGCACAACCGGGGAGCAGCTTTCAAGTTTAATTTTGGAGGACGCCATATGTAATGTTATTGATGTTGGCTACTCACACTTCAAAGTCCAATTCTTAAAGAACAAAAACATTTGAGTTCATCGGTGGCACTTGGCTGTTTTTGGAGTGCACAAGATAAATAATGTAAATGGCATCTGAGACTTGAAAAAACAAAACTAGAGCTGATTTCCTCCATTTCAAAAGCCTCCTTAATACAGAGAATGAGAGATTGCAGGCAGCGAGTGTCGTAGCGAGAGGAGCAAGCTTGTTGTTGAGCAGCCAAGCAAATCAGATCTTGATATTTGAAGAGTGGAGTTGTGATTGCTAATCACTCCACTGCTGAGTTTTAATTAGGAGGCTCATAAGCATTCTGTCATTTCTCAGCAGAGTATAGTCAAACATCAGATGTACTTAAGAGAACAAATCATTAGTTATTTTTAATGGTAGTCGGAGGTTGTAAAATGTTAGCACTGTTTTTTTTTGGAATAGGGTTAATGAGTATCTATTTAATTAAACCTGTGATTAAAAATATTGCTGCTAAAAGGTGTTTTTATGCAGCTAATCTTCAAACATTATTTCAGATCTTATCTCTGGGTTCCTTTGACCTTATTAAGGGATAAAGCGGACTTATTGTGCACGTAGCATTGCAGAGCTCCCCAACACTAAAGACAGCCCAAGTGTAATCGTAAACTATTTTTGCCAAGATAATGCAATAGATTGAAGTGAGCTTCTTTTCAATGGCTAGGTTCCTGTCCTTTGCACCTAAGACCTTTGTTAGGACATTTTAATTACAGCAGAGCGGAATGTAATTGATCTAGGCTTAGAGGGATTTCACTGTCAATGAGAATGAGCCTAGGCGTTAATACAGCCGAGCGAAGGCTTCCACCTCCTCGCTGCTCTGCCTCAGACACATATGAGTCGAGAGGAGAGCGTCTTTCCTTTCCTAATTCAGTCGCTTCTTTTAAGCTCCTTTCTGGGATATTGCCGATAACTTGTCCCAACAATAGCTCGTCTCTGTGTGATATTGCTTTGTACAATTTAATCAAAACGCCAATGTGATATTTATATCTATATCTATATCTATATCTATCTATATCTATATATATATATATATATATATATATATATATATATATATATATATCTATATACATATATCTATATATATCTATATATATCTATATATATATATATCTATATATATATATATATATATATATATATATATATATATATATATATATATATATATATATATATATATATATATATATATATATATATATATATATATATATATATAGGATTTAGTATGGTCTCTATGAATTTGAGTTGGATTTTTTCTGTGTGTTATTCACAAGACATCCAACCAATCAGAACACAGGGGACAGTACAAACATGAGCAGAATAACCTGACTCAATTAAAAAAAAAAAAGCTTTAGAGCTGAACAATGTTCCAATGCAAAATGTGACAGTTTAACAACAATGACCTGCCATATTTGAATCTCCCCTACGCAAAAAAAAAAAAAAAAAACGTTCAAATTAATTTAAACATAGAGAAATACACTGTAAACTGGATTTTACCAGTGCCACTAACTTTTACTTGGTTGCACCGCAATTTAAATTAAACTCTATTATTTTTACATTCCTATGCGACACGCATGGAATACCAACACATTATTGTGAAACAAGCTGTTCTTTGCAATATATTGTGCAGCCCGATTAGGATTGGCTGGACAGGATTTCTACCAGAAAAAATAGTTGTTAATCAAATGACCAGAGTAAAGATTTTTCAATCGTAGTAAAATAGATAAAAAAAATAGCCGAGCTTTTGACTTTCACACTGATTCCTATATTATTGAGACATTTTCAGATGTTATGCTTGTTATTGTAATAATGACATAAATTGTTAATAGTGTTACATATTCCACACATACTATTTGTGCTTGTCCTCCCTATTCCAACACATGCTAATTCAATATGTCAGTAATCTTTTGAGGTGCTTAACTGCCCCTATAGGTGGACAGTTTGTACTGTCTTACTGAGATAAATGACATGATGCATGTGTCTTTCATGTGCACCCGTGTAGTGGCAATAAGGACACAGACAACTTGTTTCCTATGAACATATCTGTTGCCCACATCACAACCACCTGGAGTGTCTTCTTACCCAGCACTTTCTTCATAGTTTCGTGTTGTCACCCACAGCGTTTAAAGTTTGATGTGGCTGTTAGATAATGCTTCCCGATGAGGCTGAATTATTGATGGTCTTGTTTCGTACGAGCGGGACGGGGCAGGCTTTTAACTCTCTAAAGCTCGGTAGGCCTCTTATCCGGTAACTAAGAGACACCGCACAAACACCCAAAGGAATGATGGAGGAAAAAACACAACAGAAGCAAAGGGGGCTGAAAATAAAATAAAAAGAAGCATGCCTTCTTTACTGTTGGACAAAGCCACAGCACAAGGCAAAGTTGTCAGCAGAGGAAAGCACAACACTTCTTGGGTTTTGAAGCTTTTTTTGGGGCTTTGTTGCTACGGCTGGGTGTATGTTGCCTTTTGTGCTGCATGTTTTATGTTAAGAGGAGACACCTTTCTTTTTTTAGAAGCAAATTTTTATCCAGTTAGAGATTTGAAGTAAATTTTCAAAGCCAAAAAGAAAAAAGATGGCATTTGAAAGGACATTTTGCCAAAGCTCCTAATGCAAATATTCACAATAGCTGCTGAATCAAAATAGTTACCCACAAAGTAAGCTTTTTGAAGTAGAATATTTTGGACAGAGGAGACTTTTAATTGCTATATTCTCAGTTCAGCAAGATTAACAGCTAGCAATAGCTATATTGTAATGCACACTGTAGTCATTGGGTCCTGACTCTGAAATGCATATATTTATTGCAGCAGACACAAAATGCAAGGACACAGCTACAGTTCCATTAAATTGATATTAAGCGGACTCTGGCAGACTTGTTCTCCCCGACAGCTGTCCTGTTTCTTTTCGCACGTACTTCCGTCATTGTTCCAACTCATTTTGTATGCGCTCGTCCAGTTTGCATCACAATGGAGGGAGAAGAACAAACACTTGGACATTCTGGAAAGGCGTATAATTTGGCATGTTGGCAATAATTCAGCAGCACTTTTGTTTAAAGATGTAAAGTTGCAGGATGCGTTTTAACATTTATATTAGTATAAAGATGTTTACAGCAAATGCTTTTGTCAGAATCCCATATATTGTTGTATTTAAAGCGCCTGATATTGCAAACTAAGATTGGACAGGCATTTTACATCAGTTTGGAGGCTGTGTAGTGTAATTATCTCGTTCTTTTGTGTTTTTGACTTTAGCGAGGGGCCCTGGGTAAAAAAAGTATGTTTTCAGCTATTTTTTAAGCAGAGACGTGCCGCTTTGGAGGAAGAGACGTTTTAGGCCCCACTGGTAAATCTGCAGAGATCCATCTCTCAAAATGAGAATAAAGAGGTTTACAGCTGAGTCAGGCCTTGTATAACTTTTAAATAACCTGAGATTTTCGCAGCGAAGACGGGAGGAGAACAAGAAAGTAATTATGTGCAGAGAAAGACGAAAAAAACAAGTCCGTTTCCCACTGGAAATGCTGCAGATTGATGCCTCTGTCGTAGTTTCCAAAGGAACAGACAGAGTGGGTGGACAAATTAATAGAAACCAATACTGAGAGAAGGACGTGGAATTGAAAACAAGCATGAGTGCCATCCAGGCCGGTGGCGCGCAATGTGTACGGCAAGTCCATGGCTCGTATCCAGTGATGTACAGCCAAGCGCTCGAGCCGGGCAATATGGCTAAGAGATATTAGCTCCGTGTTTTTAATCCTTGTTGATGTGCTTTATCTCTGCAACAGGATCCGTCTAATCAGGGATGTAAATCCAAATAATCAGCCTTTAATCACTTCTATTACATTCAAACAAGACACTACCAGAACTGTTTCATTGACTTTATTAAATCATTTCTTCTAGTTATTTACAGACGGAAAAGACTAAATAATCAGACAATGTCCCTCTAGCATCTTGGAGAGGGCTTTTGTCATGATTGCAGCCCCAAAATAATTGGCCCACAACATGAGCACATTGATTAACATATCATTATCTCCCAGTTAAAGGACACAAGCTGACATTAGCTGCCACTTGTGCCATTAGGAGGATCTTAATTGTTTATTTCAATCTTCATAACTTGAAAACTAGTAATGTGTTGTTAAAAATAATTAACCAGACACTCATTGTCTGATTCACAGTTGTTCCTATTCAAAAAATATATTTTGTGTTCTGCATGGAAATGGCCTCATCAGTGATTCCAATCCAAGGCAAGAATGGAGTGGTCCAATAACATGTTGTGTTTACACATCCATGACTAAGAAAACCACTTTTCACAACTTGAAAACTAGTAATGTGTCGCTGAAAATAATTACCCACATTCTTTGTCTGAATGACAGTTATTCCTTTTCGGAAAATGAAAACATTTTTTTTCAATTCTGCATGGAAATGGCCTCATCAGTGATTTCATCTTCAGGCAACAAGGAAGTGGTTCAGTAACATAGTTTATATGTCCATAAGACTTTAATCAGAGTAGTTATGTGTGTGCAATAAACATATCACAAAAGTTAAAATGTGGGGATGTTATATTATGTATGTTACGGTATGGTGTGTATAGTGGACTAGACATAAAGACTTTTCTAAATCACATTTTTTGGGGGGAGAACAATGTGTTGTCATCATCTGAAGGCCACGCCCCTTTTGACTGTATTATTAGGAGATGGTAGGCCTCCCTGTGGGCTTCTCCTCCAGATCATTTGTCATTTTGATCTGGCAACAAGACAAAGAAATAAATCTTTAGGAGATAGGCTACTGTGAAAAGGACATGATACTGTATAAATTTGCATTAATAAATTCACTGAATTTGTGAATCTTTATTTATTTATTTTTTTAAGTGTTTATTTGTGGGCCCTTGAGCCAAGGACAAACTCTTGCCGGCTTAAATTACTGTTAGCATTAGCTCATGCTAGTACAGAGGCATTTCCATCTCTTTGGTTGGTTTTACTGAAAATGTTGTCTTTAGTTCTTTATCTTGTTGGTAGGTCACCATACCAACACAAGTTTTTAAACATTCTTTAACTTTTTTCTAGAAGCGATAAATGTCACACAGGAAAATGTCTCCCCATCCAAAGCTAATGTGGAGCACTGGCCTGTTATTTTCCCCAGAGTTTGTGGAGCCTAAATGCGTCTTTATGACATTGTTCTACTTTTTTGTCTTATTGAAAGATGTCTTTGGAGATGAAAAGAAGCTAGTTGTTCATATATGTAATTTTTATGTGCATTCATATGATGCAGTGTTAGTGCTGTGTGCAAAAAGCATACCTTAACTATAGCTAAAGACACAATAGGATGTTCACTATCTTGTCTCTTCTTCTCACTTGGATGAATGATTTTAAGTGACTACACTGTCTGTTTTCCATACAGTCATAATATCATACACTCTGGTAAAACATTTAGGTCTTTAGGTCTGATCAATAATGTAGCGCGGGTCAACAGTACGACAGGAGCAAGACCGCTCTATTAAAAAAAAAAAAAAACAATGGGCACACACCAAAGCTCACTGACACATGCACAAGCACTTTACTCAAATAAGCTGCACCGAACAGTCAAAGTGTGGCCCCAGGAACTCGTATACGTGAAGGAAAAGACTCCAGCAAACATTTCCCTGCAAAATGTAATTCCTAAACTAAACGTGTGTATTGATGGCCCCCTCCTCCAAGGATGCCCTTCAGGAAACACTTTCATCCAAGGCTACGTGTGGAGTAAACTATGAAGCACAAGTCAGAAAAAAAAAAAGAATGTTTCTTCCCATTCTCCGCTGCATAAAAGTTTACCTGCAGTAAAAGGCTAAATATATCAGCGGTGTATATGGTTAAACACTGCTTTACTGCTAGGTCTGCCGTAGTATTGACAGGGCTCCCGAGGGACTCATTAGAACTGTCAATTACTCTGCAGCGTCGTGTAATAGCTGGGGTATATGACAAAATTTTACAGGACCACTGTGGCGGCACCCTGCGATGCTGCGCTTTTAAAATTAAAATAAATTCCTGGTCCGTTTTTCCTTGTTTTTCTAGATTTAAACATCATTATACAGCATTCCTGTCAGCACGGTGCAGTTAAGCTTTTGCCATTATAGAAAATGTGTTCCGCTTTTACTCTTAAAGATGCATGTGATTTTTTTACGTGCGTATATTATATCATGGTTGGGTTTACGCAGCAGTCCAGAAAAGAAAGTCTATTGTCCCACTTCAAACGGTACAAAAAATCAGCTGCTGAGAGGCCAGATCACATTACGCCCGTTTTAGCTTCCTATAGCTTTTGGCTCCCAGTACGATTTTTGGGACAGATTTTAAGATTTTACTGATGACTTTTAAAGCTCTTCATGGCATTGCTCCCAGCTATGTTTCAGACGTTTTAACCCCACGGATCCCCAGGCTTACGCTGAGGTTCAAGAGGCTCGGCTGTAAATGCTCCGAAAATGTTGTGTATTGGTTGTGTGGCTCTTGATGGTGTTGCTCTGCTGTGAGGAAAATATACTGTGTCAGCTGGTGAAGATACACCGTAGTGTTTTTGTGTCTACAGATATAGTGCATAAGAAAGTACAAATACATATGAGTTAGTAAAGTACAAATTAAATCTCATACAGCCCAGAAAAGACCCCAATGTAGTCACTTACAACTTCCAAAATGGCCAGATTCATTGTCTATTTTCATGACTTTTTCCTCCGTTAAAAATCCTCCAATCATCTAAAAATAACTGTTAACATTTTATGATATCTCCGCTCTGGCCCAACAACTCATACGTAACATGATGGTGGGTAAAATACTTTTTGGGGCATATTCACAAATGAAAAACTTCTATATTGCACATTCAAGATTGTGGTCAATATTAGTACATCCACCATTGCTCTAGAAAATGTATGGCCTGTAAAAGTTACATAAATTACACAAGACACAATCGCACAAGAAAAACACAATTTTACTGTCTTTTCAAAAAAGTTGGGCTGCTCCCAAAAAAGGAGTGCTGCTCCCAATTGACTTGTGTTCACATTCTTTCTCATTCTTGGGGATCCATGTGGTCTCGCAGGAGCATGACTTAGACTCTATGCTAGACCTAGAGTGTGCTTAGACTGTTAAGACTAATATATTTTTTATTATTTTTTTTTTTTTTTTCACAAGCATTATATTTTTGTTGCCCTTTTGCCACTTTGTAAATTGGAGTGCTTTGAATTTTAGTATTTTCAAACAGCATGGAAAATCCTGCAGAGAACTATTTGCTGCAAAATTAATTTTAAATTGTTATCCAGCTTGTGTAGTCACATTTTCTGTGGAACTTCCAAAACAATTAACTCTTGTTTTTTTAATGTTTTTTTGGGGGGGGTGAATTTACTTGCCTAGACTCCAATACACATTACAATAAAGTGTTGCTTGAATTCTAAAAAAAACAATGCTTTTCAAAGTTTTTCTATAATTGCCTGTTGTTTTTTTTTTTGTTTCTTTAACTAGCACTATTTTCGTGGCACCCCATAAAAATCCAATAATAATGACCGTGTTTGTGGATTCAGAGAAAATACTCTTAAATTAAGCTAAACGAATGCACGTCAGCCTCTAAGGACAGTCGCTGAATAGAGACCACACAAATGTTCCTGTTAAAATTCAACACATGCTCTGACTATGCATAGGTAATGGGAATCGGATTGGGGTTTGGACAAAAGAGGTTAAAGTTGGACAAATGCTTACGTTTACGTTGAAGGATAGTGGTGAAACCAGAAAGATGGATGTGTTTGCCCGTATTTATTTGGCCATTAAGTTGTCAGTGTGGTTAAATAGTCACTCAAATAAATATGTTCCAACAAGATCGCTTTAAAATGGGGGAACTGCAGTCAGAATTAAGTGCAAATTCAGGAAATGAATCATTGCAGCCTCTTAGTTTGGTTATAGCTGCTTTTCTGTTTTTATGAGAAATGGCATAAAATAAGACTGTGTTTAATCAGTCCTTGCTATCATTTAATTACTACCAAATTAAAACATCAGTGAAGATATGCTTGCAATGTCTGGGCGGTTTGACCTCAAATCAGTTTAATCATTTAATCTTGGATACATCAGACAAATGAATTGTCCAGTTCTAGTTGTTGTGCTTTGTCTTAATATTGACTTAAACGTACATGTTACAGACTTGCACTACTGTCAAAACACACTAACCCAACCCTATTTTAAGGAGTTTCTATATAAATTTCATATATATTTTTTGCTTAATCCTGATATGAGGTAAACGATTGGTATTGACAACTGCACCCACTCAAGTCGATATAAAAGGTTCACACAATCCTTGTGCAAGTAGCCGCAACGATTCTGCTTTCCTGAACATTTTTCAATGGCACCTTCATCTCTGCCATGCTATAGCAACATTTGTAACCCTTTTGTAAAAACAAGAAATTGTTCTCAAAGATAGCTCCATACAATGAAGACATTTATTCATTATTTATATATTTTTTCTTGTAATTTACATGGGCCTTAAGAATGTTGCACGATTTACAATTAATCAAATTTCTCTTTACTGTCAGTATGTACTTAAGCTCGCCCAAGGCTGCACATGTAATCTCTTTTTGTTTAAAGTAAACTTTTTGTTAGTATATTATCATTCTAGCTGTGTATGTGTATGTTTACCCATATATCTTTGTAGAAATGTCTTCATATTGGGTTAGAGTATTGCCATACTTGCCTAACTCTTAGGGATAAGCTTCACAGGGCAGAATGGGGGAAAAGTGGCGTAAAATGGAGCATGTCTGTAATTTTAGCCCCATGTGAATGTGCCATGTCAGTAAGTTGTGCCTGGCCAAATCTGGGACCTTCTGTGCCCAGCAGTAATAACCTCAGATAAAACCTCGGCTAGTCCCATCCGAAATGACAACCCCGAGATAGTTTGCAAATAATGTGTCGCTTCTATTGAAGGGGGGATGTGTGTGCCGCTCTTCTGGCATTTTCCCTTGGACTGAGATCACCGCATGCAACATTTGCCTTCCTGCGTCGACACACTGTAGCATTTCGCCTTTTGTTTAAACATGTCCTGTCAGTTTGGAAGCTATTTATGATAATTAGCAGAGAGTTTGGCTGAGATGGCAGCACATGAATGGAGTTCAGTAATACTGTGGAGTGATTACACACATTTCGCTGTGCATGCATGTTGTTGATTAGCATCACAGATGTTATGTATTAGCAGTTGTACACTAGTCTGAAAACCTCTACACTCTGAAAGGGGTACAGTTGAAATCTCAAACACATTTCTATAAAGGCATTACCTGCTGGGAACATTACTCGAATAAATATGCTGCACAGGTGAAAGTGCACACCGTGGTTTTTGAATGAGGGCATGCAGCAAGCTGAAGCCGAGCGGTGTGTGAGTGAGTCTGAGGCACAATCGCTAAAGACCGTGCACAAGGGGAGCGGCTGTATTATGCGCGAAGGAGGCGAGAAGTGAGCCTTTCAGTAAATTTCTGAAGAGACTGATTGAAAAGAGAACCTCTCTTTTGCGTGTCAGTGCCGAGCTGCTCTCTGCTCCCCGGCAGTGACCCCACTGCTTAACCAACTGATCCGAGGTCAGCCTATTCATTTCAACGCCAAGCACAGGGCTCTATGAGCTCGCTGTAGTCTGTGACCGAATAGTAGAGAATTAACAGGAGCTATGAAAATGCTTACTTTTGAAGTCATTCATTAAATGCTGTTTTTATCAGATGGTCTCAATAGTAGTTTCAATAGTAGCCTTGTTTTAGCGAATTAATTATTTTGCATTGTAGCCTATACTGGTTATATCATTAAAAAAACTATTGCTGAATCCATTGAAATCAGTTAGAGTTCATCATTTTTAGTTTTAAGATTGACTTTCACAAAGTTGTGAGCTGCTGCTGCTGCTGCAAAAAAATCAAATTTTTGGTCAGTTATTTAAAAACTTTGTTTAATAGAGCAAAATCTACAAATATATCTAAAAAAATCCACTATTTTGTGATAATTTTGAGTAGGAATAATGTTAGCCAGGCCACTTTGTAACCCAACATGAACATTAATTCGGTCATTAGTTTTCCTGCCAAATTTGTATGATGCTACTTGATGAATTGCAAAAGCCATTAACAGATGAACAGATAATGAAGAATGTCATTAGCCCTAAAGTTAAGGTTTGCTGCAACTGGAATAATTGCTGGTAGTTTCCAGGCAGATTTTATTATTAGCCTGACAGTTAAAGTTTTAGCTTGAAGTCTTGACAGACACAACCACTTCCAGCCCTTTTTCTTTTTATGCCTACCCCTTCGGCGCAGCTCTTTTGAAGCCCACACACCTCCCCTCTATTCATTTTGCCTGACACTAACCTGGTTGTTCAGTCCGGCTCGGCTTTGTTCTCTGCACTTTACTAAGCTTCTTTACTTGCTCCTCTCTGTTTCACTACGTCCATCTGCCCGCTGGCACTCTGTCTTATCTTCCGCCTCGATCGTTTGGCTAAGAGCCTCCAAACACACCAACTGTTGTGCGCTCTCAATAAAATGCTGAGGCATCGCACCTTTCAGGGCTTTGGGGACTTTTTCTAGTGCTTTAACTTTAAGCATTGTTAAAGGTTCCTGAAGTTCAGCTGTCCAACAAGATGAAATGAGACATAAAAGCTTGAGGTCTGTGCCCTGATTTACAATGAGTTGTATTGACCCAGGCATAAACAAGACATGTTAAGACAGCGGAATAATACTCAAAGTGATAAAGATCCACACAAGTCAAAACAGATTGTAATGGAGTACCTTTTTAAAGCAGATAGGGATTAATGTTCTTCAGTTCACATACAACTGAATGCATTTTATCTGATAGTAAAATCGGTCTGTATAATGAGACAGGAGCAACACTAATTAAACTATGTCATAAAAATGTATTTCTAATATTAATTTAACAAGAATTTCAGTGTCCAAAATAGGGATGTGACTCATATGGTGCCACACAATACAATTTGATTTCTGATTCACTGTCCGCGATGACATTCATTTAGAAAAACCGGGATATCTGTGAAAATCTAGTAAAAAAGTGGATTTATGTGCATTCATGTTCAGCATTGAAGGGTGATTTGGTGAAAATTTTTCTTTTAACAAATTATAATATCTGTATTTGCAATAGTGTATCAGAAGAGGAAAACGATCCGATAATGATATAATATATTGTCCCACCTCAGGGCTCGCAGAATCGCTAGCCCAACACTCCGGGGCTAGCTTTTTCAGTCGGGCTACCAAAATGTGAAAGTCCCTGTCCGACGAGCTATTTAAAAATGGTAAAATCAACAGTGAAAACTAACTCCATGTTTTCTCTAGCGCTCTCACCTGTCCCGCTGTAAACACTGGCTTTACACAGAGTACAATCCTATGAGGACAAGATTTTAGAGCAGGGGTGAGCAAACTAAGGCCCGGGGGCCACATGCAGCCCGTTGAGCTATTTTTTAAATCCGGCCCGCCAAGCATTGACTAATATTTTATTGATGATTAAACACTGCATATATTTTTCCTTCAATATTCTTCAGTTGATTTGCTGTGATATGCTCCAAACAGTAACAACCTTTCTTAAAGCTATCATCTCTAACTGGCAGAGAGATAGTTTTCACTGGTTTTAGAACAAACTGTAAAGAGTAGTGCTAAAACTGAGGAGGTGCAGCTGTGACTGTGGTGTTGACTAAACAGTGTTTATTGCACATATTGTTTTGCCTACAGTTCAAACTTAAACTGTAGGCAAAATAAATTTTTTTTTGAGCATAAGTGAGTTCACCATGTTGCCCCGGCCCTCCACCACAATCCCAGGTCCTAATGTGGCCCTTGAACCCCTCCTACTTGTGGACCACTCCTTTTTAAGAATTTTAGTTTCCCGAGTAGTACAGTTCAGTCGCTCGTTCTCTCTCCCTTTATGCACAGACCACTGTTGAGGTCTCTTCAGTGCGGACCTAGCGTGCTAAGGGTGTCCCCTACTCACACAAACTGGACATAAAACAAATTAAATGAACGGTTAACCTATGGAAATGCGAGAGAATTGTTGAATAATTAACGTTAGCAAGAGGCTAAACTTCAAACGATGTGCTGCTTTGGTCCAAGTCTGAACCATCTCTGAGCGTGGCGTTAATATTTCAGAACAAGTCTGACTTAAGTCCATCTGCTTTTTGTGGCTTGTCGTCACAGAAACATTAATGTGGTTCTGTTTTATGTCTTTGCTGAAGCCACTGACAGTAAAGACCAAGGCTGTGTCCGAATCAACACACAAATCTCTATATAGGGCACTATATAGTGATTACGCCATTTTGTGATGGTGTCCGAATGTCTAGTGCCTGAAATGTAGTGCACTCAAAGTTTCCCACAATGCATTAGTAAAAATAGTGAGCAGCAATGGTCGCTAGACGGTCAAAATAGACCACAATGCTCTTTTTTTTGTAAGTGAGCTGATTATATAGAATCAATGGAGGAGAGCAGCAGAATTGTGACATGTCTTTAAACTTTACACCACAAGTTTGAATGAAATGAGTGAGAGGCACAAGTTTTTCTTTCTGTAGAAACATAATCCATTGTAATAAATTTGTTATTAATAAACAATTGTTAAATTGTTATCAATATCAAAGAGTTGCAATAACAACAAGAACAAGAGTTGTTGAATAAAACACATACGCTTATTTATATTAATACTTATATTACTATAGTGTTGTTTTTTCCTTTACAGAAGTCTATATTAAGCAGAGTTTTTTTAAAACATGTATGCCAGAGTTATGTGACTAATGACAATAGAAAAACAGGGATGTAGTGTCTGAAATCGTTTCATTAACTGAGTGTACTCTGTAGTCCTATATATAATCCTCCTCCTTTGTTTGCGTGCAGTGGCTTCGATAACACTACCACCTAAAAATTAATTTTATTTCAGGTATTTACCAGGAATTTAAAAATACTGCGAACCCTGCACCTCTTGTCCTGTTAAATGTGTGTTATATAAAGGATATGAAAAACGGCCACACGTAGGTGTTTATACTAAGGATTGCTGAGTTCTGGGGTTGTGTAAATGAGGAACAGAAAACAAACAGCCCCTATGTAAAACACACTTTGGAGTAATAGTAGTTTTAAAGTAATTTTTAGAGGCCTTCTTCATTGTAAATATGAGTTTTACTGGCCTCTGTTGCAGTCATACATGACATAAAACCTATGTCATGCTCTTGTTTGCCTGTCCAAACTGGGAATCCAACTATAGTCTTGTAACAACTAAAATACGTGTTAGTCAAACGGACCAAATGTGGCCCATGGGCCTTGGGTTTGACGTGTAAAGATCTATTAAATATCCCAAAAAGAAAACACACCTGTTAAAACACAAGGCGCTGAGTGGGAGGAGTAATTATAATGAAACACACAGTTCATGTAAACTAAGCCCTGGCTACATTTGTTAGAGTTAACGCTCCATAGTTCTTTGTAATTCCTCGCACTTATTTTTTTTCCACAAACTGTGTGAAAAGGTTGCTCCTAAAACCCCAAATTACTTCTGAGACATTAGGGAAGTCTTTGTTGGAGAAGTGTGAGGCGCTCAGAAGGGTGATGAATTTAAAAACGGCTTTAATATTGCTTGGCAATTCAGTCACTATAAAAACATGCCTGTGCTTTTTGGCCTTTACTGGCTTGGACCGATTGAGTCGTTTGCACTCGTAAAGCCTTTAAGGGGAGGATTTGGACACAGGCTTTGCTACAGATACTGTTTCTTTAGTTTTAGTGCGAATGGGTGTGAAATGCATATTAAACCATGTTCGCTTTAGCCGTGTTATGTCCTCCAATCGCTACAACAAGAAAAGCCACTCTAAAGTGCCTTTGCCTGTTGTCGGCCCATCTCGGTTTCTGGCAGTTGACGACAAGTCCTCTACATCAGCAATGGAGCCAAGGAAATGACATCATGTCCCTGCAGGGGTTGAGAGCGCCGCACTGACAGGACTGTCATGACAAAAGAGTTCCTTGGGAGCATCAGGGTGCAGCAAGGACTGAAGAAAAATGTTTAGAGGCTGTGTTTTCTTTCGAGTTCCTGTCTCCTACTTTTAGCCCATCAACTATTTTTTTGAAGTAAATTCCACCAAGTTGCTCCCATGTTTTTTGTTGTGGATGTAGGCCATGGGGGCAGGACTTAAAGTTTTTTGAATTAGTCAAAAGAGTGGGACAATAATTGTGTTGGCAAGGTTGGGGATGGAGCAGCCAAAGTCTACACTGTTACTTCAGAAGACAAATGACTCCATTAAATTTGGTCATCTAAATAATTACCTGATTGTTTAGGGACTACTAAGTACTTACATTTTGTAACTGCACATGTAGGGCAACCATAAATATAATGTTTGAAAACAAATTAAAGAAATTAATTTAAGAAAATGAGCAAATGTAATGGACCTCACTCATTTTCAAAACCTGGCTACAGCGCTGAGTGGATCTATGCTAAACTCTCTTTATGGATGCAAGGTTCTTAAATTAAAGTAGAAAGCAAGCAGATTTGAAAGTAATAATGAAGTAAAGGTAAAATTATCCCCCCAAAAAAACAAAAAGAAAATGTAAATGTTTAATTTTTAAATAAATAAGTACATTTTATAAGTTAAGCTATACTTGAGTGAAACCCAATTCAACAGGTCTCTCCCACTTGTTGGATTTCAGCTTACACTGTTCTTACACATTAGTTTTGTTTCTTCTTACTTGATATTTATGTATGCATTCTTTATCGCCCTCTTCTCGTCACTAACAATTGAAAATAAATTAACATTCCTGGTCTTTATTTTGGTCTCCTCTAAGCCTGTGCTGGAAACTTGGAGGCGAACCCCGGAGGTCAGAGCGTACTCACAGGCTGTCAATCCTCGCCGCTGACCCTACCACCCCCTCCTTTCTCCCCGTCCATTCTTCTTCTCCTTTGCTTCTCCCTCTCCCATCCATTTAGTCCCTCCCGGCTTAGAAACTCCCTCAAACTACCCCCTCGTCTTACTCGGTCTTTCACCGGACGCCTCTCCAACTCGAGTGAGGCAGACACAAGCTTTGTCAAAGGAGCCTCACATCCATTGAGCTGGGCCTGACGCATACACCGCCTTGTATTTCAAGCTAAAACATGTGGGCTGTCTCCTTCTATCCATTTGTTTTAATTATGTTTTAATTGCTCGTCGTCTTCTTCTAAGCGCTTGCTTATTATTTCTATCAGACGGATGTGAAAAATTTGCCGTGGCCTGTGATTTTCTCCATTATCTTAACTGATGATAGATCTCTCTGCTTGGGTTTCTGCCGTGTATGCATAGCAGACAAAAGGAAAACAGATGTCCTGCATGTTTTTGTATAATTTTTTATAGGCTTAGATTTTATTTGAAAAATAAACTGGTTAAAGGAGAGAAAACCTAAGGGACTATATATATTTTTATAGGAAGAAAAAAGCTTAAATGCATGAAAATGAATAAGTTATTACTCAGTGGTGTTCCGGTCTATATTAAACTTGAGCTCATTAGATTAAGTGTAGGTGGTGACAGTTTGTCATCACCATTTTTTGAAACATATCTGTCTCGGTGGAGCATTATATACATTGTGTGAAAATTCCAGGTCTAGTAACAAGTAACCTTAAATCCCAAGATTAATAAAAGGGGGGCTGCTGTATAAATTCTCTGGCGCAGTCTCGACGGATGCCTCACTTATCTCTTTAAAAATAATTTAATGCTTGACAACATCTCAACTCAATGCGACCCCTCCCCTCCCCTCTTCCCATAAACATCATCCCCTGTCCCCTGATGTGATATTATGAAACGTCTGTCAGCATCTTAATGTTAATCACATAATCCTTTTATCTCAAGTCCGAGCTGATTCAGGCCACAAATCCCACCAAACAAAAACAGTGTTTAGGAAGATGAGCTCGCCTGTGGACCTTGTCGGCTTAAGGGGAAAAGAAGACTTGTTTCTCAGCGGGACGATGGCGTGTTCCGAGTTCCGCCAAGACAATGAACTCCAGGGGTGGTTCTGCATCTCGCCCCCTGGTGTTTGGTTTAATACTAGTCAAAACTACCATAACCAGGCTCAGGTCAGGACTAGACATTGGGCGGCCCGATAACCTTGAGTAACTGTGATTAAGTATTGCAGTTACAACGTGAAATTTGGGTTATAATAGTAAATACAAATAGGCTACCCTTTTTGAGATAAAGGAGTGAGTTTGTTTTGAACACTGTGACACTTCTCTCAAACTTTACCTAAAGTCACTCTGACACCCAATATGCAATTTGGTTCTTTAAGTTGACCACAAACAGTAAAGGAGTACTGTTGGAGAAGAAATTATCAAAGAAGTAAAGAAAACCAAACTATAAATGAGTGATAGTCTTGGTCTTGGTCTTGGTATGATAATGGCTGTTCCTGTGACTGAATACTTGTGACTGTGAGGGAAGACCCATGGTTTTAAAAAACAAAAGTTAGGGCAAGGCGGTTTAAATGTGCCGTCTTTTATTAGACACTATCCCGGCTTTAATGGTTGAGGAGTACAAAGCTTGTCACTGAGAAAATACCATCCATTAAAAGTGCTAAAGGTTACAATTAAACGACAATTAAAAAGATTGAATTGTTGCTTTGAGTTCATATCACCCTGCCATATCTCAAATACCAGCACACTGGTGTCTTGAGTGGGCTCAGCAGGCCACAAGGGCAGGGGCCTGTCCCCCCAACAGTTTGCAATCTCCTCCTGTCAACTGTCGTTATGGTCGCCACGAGCCCCGGGCCTCATATTCAGGGATGATAAATGACTGAGAACAAGGGGAGCTAAAGCTGCGCGTGCCTCTGGAGATTTCAACCTAATATTGAACTTGGGCCGCAGCATTGTTTTAATTTAATTTGTACAGCTTCTATTATGCTCTTTTCAGTTCCCCTTTGCTTTAGTGCCTTGGATCTTCATATAAAAGTTCTGCAAAGTTACAAAGGTATAACAGTTTGCCCTCAGTGATTTAAAATTTCAAACTTCCCTAAACAGCTTGTTAACTAGTTTTCCATAAAGTAAACAAAGTAACCAGGGATTTTCACTGAACTCATGTTACATGACATCCATTTTGAAAGCATTATTTTACACTAAAAGCATCTGAAGAGCAGTGCACCCATGCCACTTTAACAGTCGTAATGCAACTAAGGTCAGAAAGTGGGTTAGGAAGAAGTAAAAGCAAATGAAAGGAAAGAGATTTTAGGTATTAGAAATAAGTCCAACCCAACCAACAGCAAGCAATTTATGTATAACTTTTGATGTTTAAGTTTCTTTGAATGGCTTGAAGAACTGCTGATTAAGTCTGTTGGTCATAATATTGTGAGGGGAGGCACCAAGGTTGCATTAACCATGCTAAATGCTCTGCTAACCTTAGCTAATGATTTGGGTTGTGCTGTGTTAACAACTTTGCAGAACAGATCTTTCAGACTGTTTTTTGAGGACTGGGTTTGAATACCTAAATACCAAGGTGTTTAAGACAAAGGTTTCTTTATACTGTAAAAGTGTACAGGATGAGAAAAGCCTGTGGGTGATTCAAGTTTCAGCAAAATAAAGTTATGAGGCACTAATGAGCATAACAGTCACAAAGGACACCAAGAGTTCCCGTACAGAGAAAGCACCTTCCACTTGGGTCTTATCTGATCTGGGACGGCGCCACTGGCAAATAAACAACTGCAAGACAAATACAACCACAATTCCTATAAAGCCACCCAAGTTTAACAGATAAATTATAAGCTAGCTTTATGTGCGTTTCCTTGGCACACACTGTGCTGCAGAGGCCAGGGTGACCTCAAATGAAAATAAATACTCCGGTTTGCATCAGGCTAGGTGGAGATCCACTGGGCTTGTGTTCAACAGTAAAACTCAGACCAGGCGTTGACCGGTCATGTATATAATGGATTTAATAGTGACTTAAATTATTACCCAGTATGCTAATGTTAAAGCTTTCCATGTTCTGTGGGTTTTCATGCTACCAAAAATATCCGAGCGCATTAGGTAGGCCTGGAGAGCGATTGGACCCGACTGCTCCGCCGGTCAAATTTAGGTTCATTATAAAATAATCATGGCAGTTGACGGGCGGCTATGGAGCAGCACATTCAGAAGAGGAAACATTCACTCTTCTGCATAGCTTCCGAGTCCAGTGAAGAGTGTGCCGTCGTGTGTGCAGTGGGGGACACATGGCATGACAGGCACAGGGGAATAAACAAGAGCGTGTGGATGCATAAATTGAGTTGCTTTCTCAGTTTGTGGATCAGTTCCTTATATATGCAGCTGTATGTTTGTACAGGCATGCTGCATTTCCATCAAGCAATACAGTACAGGTCAGTTTGGTACAGTATAGTTTAAAGAGGCTTGTATTTGTACTACAAATTGTGCAAGAAGCAGCATCATTCAAATATTTCTGTGATTCAAAAAGACAATTTGAGGTGAAGTTTAAAAAAAAAAAAGTGCAATGAAACAACTGTCTTGTTACTTGAAAATATGTTGGTAGCTGAAAAAACAGAAGAAGAACACGCTTCATGTTGTTTCTATACTTTTTTTTCATTCCAAACAACAAAATCAGAAGCGATAACATCCATTTCATACATTTTAGGCAACTGAACATTTCCTGTTGTTTCTAGTTCTAGATTGAATGACGTGGGTTAAATTCACAAAACAAGCTTTGTAAGATGCCAGTTCTTAGTAAAAATTTAAACTGCTGTTAACACATGAGCAAGACAAGCTTCAATCCCTTTTCATTGCTGTTTTTACCTGAGTGACAAGATTCTGTCAATCAACAGACAGCAGTGTTTAGCTCCACACCTCCACTATTTTAGTTCCCTTGACCCTGTTGTCACAATGAAAACAGAAATAACAGTGTGTCACACAAGACCACACTTTTTGTCTTTGGTGTATGCAGGGCATTAATGTTGGTGTGTAGCTTTCACATTGGACACGACGCAGCCTACTCCATGTTTGATTTTGGTAAGCAGCTTATCTGTCTGCCCTGTTAGTCACTCTCAGGCTGTAACCTTTTGCTGGTTTTGGAGACAAAGCGCTGTGTTTCTTATGCCACCCTCCTGATATAAGGAAGGGAGACAAAAGTAGTTCACAAAGCAGCTGTGTCTCTAATGGCGTCCTGTGGAAACGTGTTGCCGGAGCGACAGCCTTTCTCCCAAAGGGGCTGTGGGAGTAAATGGGGAAGGAAGGTGGGAGAGAAAGAGAATGAGGCAGTCAGTGTAAACATCCAGTTGTAACACGCCGCCAAGCGCTGCACAATTGCCACGAGTTGGTGTCTGCTTTGTGTAGCTGTCGGTGCCCTCTCACTTTTAGGTGTAAACATTGGAGAACAAAGTTTTAATATTCCTATGAAAGTTGTCTTGTGAAGCTTCCCCTTTGTTTACTCAATCAGTCCCCTGCCAGGATGCTATTTAGATTTCTATTTCATGTGTTTGACTAGCAAGTAAAAAAATAAAAATAAGGGCCTCTATACACATGTGCACAAGCCAGATAAAAAAAAAAAATCCACGCAAGTCAAACTAAGTGATAACGTTGAACATCCAGTTCTGAAAATGGCTTTCTTGTTTTTTTTTTCCAGATGAGATGACTGGTGATGCTTTCCCGAGAACGACTGATCGTTGACGTCTCTCCAGCTCTCGGCTCTTCTCCTGCTACAACGTCTAAGCACTCCTCTTAACCATCAGCCCTCTGCATCATTTGCATACGGCTCACAATGGCCTCTGCACTGTGGAGGTGTCCGCTGCCCCGCTGCCTCCTGCTTCTTCTCTTTTGCTTTCACTGTTCACAAGGTAAGTTACCATGGAGGATTGTTTTTACGTGTTGGAAAGCAGTGTTAATGCCATTCTGTATTCAAGAATGCACCTATTATGCAGATTATGGATGTGTTGAATTTATTAGTGTGCTGTTGTGGCCACACAAAAGCAATGAAGAGCTGTTATGTACCAAGGTTGGAGAGTTTTTAGTAGTTTTTACCCTTGGACATCAACACAGAGTTCATTGAAGACACCTCGTAGCTCCTTACCGCGTTGTGCGACACAGTTCTCTGCTGCAAAACAACTCTCAAACGCAATGTTTCAGTCTTCCCTCTGGAGCTTCATAACTGTTCTTTTTTTGCGCACAAAGGGTCTCTTAACGCTGTACTGCGTCAAGTTGCTACATTTTAAATTAACACCTAAATCGGATCATTGTGTATAGCCAGTACCTGGGACATCAAACGCAGGGTGCAGATGCAGGAACCGCTGATGAACGTCAGTGGTTGTTAATTGTCTGTGATGACATCCTCTCCAAGGCTCTTTTTCTGCTTCCTTCTCTCACTTTTGATTAGTGCATTTGGCTGTAATTACAAGTATTGTCCCAAAACACTCCCGTCTGTTACATGCCCATCAAAACCACTGATGCTGCTATGTCTACTTAATGATTATGATTACATTCTTCCCCTTTTCAGTCCCATTGTACCAGGAAACAAAGTAACCAAGAATCACATGCTTGTGTGCCAAGCCTTTATTACAGATAGACGTTGAAGCACATTATTTTAAGGGCTTCCTTTTCAATTTGGACTTTTGTCTTTATCCCTCTCATGCTATTTGGCTCTTTGATAGATTTCTCTCCCAGTTTTATTTTAAACCAGACTGTGCTGTGCAATTTGATGGATTGCCGTGGAGCGGGCTTTCCTATTAGCTTTCAAGTTGAGTATTTTTGTGCATTAGGAATTTTCAATAATGAGGAAGAGTCTGAATGTTAGCGAAGCACTTGGAGAATAGTTTTTTTGATTTGGCTTGACTTTGGCCTACTTGAATAGTCTTGTTGAATTTCTTTAAAAGTAATACTAGTTTGGTATGCAGAAAGTTGTGGTTTTGGGTTTCACTCGACATGAACGCTCTTAGCCTTAAAATGCATATTTGCCCATCTGTCAATAAAGGAATGAGTGTGTGCGCAGGTTTAGAAGAAAATAAGTATCTGATTCTGTCCACATGCCACTCACCTTGTGCCCGTCCAGCCCCGAGGGCCTACATCCCGGTTCTTATGATCTGTTTCCATCCGAGTCCCCGCAACACCAACTCTGCCTGATAATTACGTCCTATCCATGCCCGCAGAAAAGATAACCACGTTATCGTTTTCACCCAAAACATTCCCTGTGCTCTTTTAAATGCTCATTGACATAGCTCAAATGAAAGTGAGTGTTTTTATTTTTCTCCTCTCCCGGCTTGACTCTTGTGGCAAGTGGTAAAAGTTAGCAGCAGACAGGGCTCTGTATTGACAAATATAGTCATGAGGACTAAGAAAAATCATTTAATCTGCTTCTTAACTGTTTATTTTTTTTTTTACAAAGAATAACCTAACATGCTTGGTGGATTTTCAGAAAAAGTGCCACAACTGTATATTTAAAATGAAGCAAATGCTACAGCAAATGTCTACTTTGAATAATTAGTTTTAATCATAATGGTATTAAATGGTATCATTTTTGACACAGTGGCTCAGTGGTAGAGCGGTCTTCCTATAACCAGAAGGTTGGCGGTTTGATTCCCGTTCTCCCCAGTTCATACTTTTGTTGTGTCCTTGGGCAAGACACTTTACCCACCTTGCCTCCAGTGTCACAGCTCTGGTGTATGAATGTGTGAGAATGTTGGGACAATGGATGAAAATTAACTCAAGGCATGCTTACATGTGGCTGTGTCTCATGTATTTTCAACATGCACTGCCACTGATCAAATAAATAATTAATAAATAAAAAAGTAGGCTGTATGGTGTAGTTGTAGTGTTACACCAGTTACTTAGCAACGTACACCTAACTGAGAGTAGCCTACCACTTGTCCACCATTTGCCAGAATATTAGCCATGATGGTAATTCCAAATTTTGCCTGAAATATAATTTTACATTAAGTTGTCATTATCATAACATCGGTCAAAAGCGTCAGGAGGAGTCACCGCTTCTTTAAAACCCCTGCACACAATGCACATCAAACTTGAAATTTGAATCAAAAATTGCCGACAGTCTAAATTTTGCCCATGCTTCAAGTGAAATGTTGCTGTGCGCACTTAGTGGCCGTTGGCAACATTCATAATAACGATTACCACAAAAATACTAAACAATGCCAAATGTTTATTCCTTCAGTTCACTTTTTGTCATCTGCTCCTTGTTTGCATTAGTTGTGCTCCATTTCACTCACCATCCTTTTACCATTACATAACAGATCTATATAAAAAATAAAATAAACACACTTCCTGCGAGCGCAAACTAGGTCAGGCAGGTATCGGTTTTGTTTGAGATGCTTCAGACCGCCCAGTCTGCAGAAATGAAAGGAGACGAGCTGATTTAAAAAAGGGAGCTACCACAAAGGTGGGGCGAGTGCTTGGGCGCATACCTGCTGTGACTGAATACGTGCTGTTATCTGAGTCTTTAAAGTGAAGAAAGCCAGATTTAGGGGATTATGTCGCAGACCCAGTGTCAACATTTTAGGCCCTTGTGTTTAAATGCCAAAAAAGAGTGCAGCAACATGAGCCTTTGTATTCAAATATTGCACAAAGGGATGTATAAAAAAAGAAGTAGTGTTTTCTTTGTTTGATATTTCCTTCATATCTGCAAAGACAAGGATTAGAGGCGGTGTTTGTTCAGCTGTTAGTTTGGATATACATCCAAAATAATATGTGAACTTGAATTGGCGCTAGTAGACACAGTTCCCATGGGTGTTTAAATTTTGTGCATAAAATGTCTTTTCAAGGGCACAATTTGAAACAGTTTTTCCCTTATTTTATTTGTAGACTAATACCATCTGTCACTATAAAGAAGTAATGATTTAATAGATTCAGAAAAAGTGTAATGTAGCATCACTGTGAGGTTCTGGTAAAGCTTAAAAATGGACTTCGAAAGTGTTTAAATTTGACTGTTGAAAGGTGTGTATCCTGCACACAGAGCACAGACGGAGCAATGGGTTTTCTAAAAAAGACAAGGTATTTCTGTTGATTTAGTACAACCCAAACTCCTACTGCGATGGATAACACTTTCCTGATTGGGAAAATATTTCTGGGTTTAAAATAGCAGCAGACTTGTGTGTCTTTCTGCAAGGTTGTAAAGGTTAACAACATGTCTGAGCACAACATTTATCTCAAGCGGTGGCATACATTGTCCTGGCGTGGCCCCCCCTTTTCCCTCATAGTCTTCCCTTGTGCCACACTGGTATTTCCAGTCCCGAATGGAAGGGGAGCCATTGTGCACTAACTCTGTTCTGGCTCCAGGCCATACTCATCCACAGCCTGTCATCCATTGATATGCTCGACTTGCCATTTTCTAATTCATATTGAATGCTGCGGGTATATGGCAGGGTGATCATGAATTATCAGTGAAACCATGGGAGATTCACAGATGACTGGTCAATCTGTGCAGCGAGAACAAGAGCGCAGAGGGGGAGGAATCAGACGTGTCCGCTTTGCATTGACATTGTTTAAGTATTTGTAGAAGTATATGGGTTCATTGTTTGATTAACCTTGTTGATATTTTCAGTATTCCCTTGAAAGTAAGTATTCAATAAGCCATATCTGTATGTTTGGGTCTCGGACATGCATTTGCCCTTACAGTGGTTTATATTCATGATACAAAAGTTATTCTTTGTAGTTTTAGATTTGCTACAACCTATTTTTCTCACAAAAGACCCTGGAGTGCAGAACAAATACATAATACAATATATGTAACTTATCCTTATTTATATTTTGCTTCCAGATTTTTAGAAACATTATGTTGATACTATTGCTGCAGCTATTAATTATTTTAGTAATTGAGTAATCTAGCAATTATTTGGTTCAATTAGTCAAGTATTCAGATAAATATTGTTACTGCATATTTTTTTCAGCAACACAGTTCAAATAAACATATAACACATACAATTTATTTTTGATGGCACTTCCATCAGCATTGTAATGGCACTTTCATTTCACGTTATATGTGCATTATAAATGCAAAAAAAAAAAAAAAAATACATGAGACTAAAAGGCTATTAAATCAATAAGAAAATACATTAACAAAAAAGATGTCTAATAGATTATGACAATGCATTATAATGCACATCCATTATCATTGAAAACCTGTGCATGTTTCAATGCATTTTAAAGGCCTTAAATGAAAAATAATCTCAGGCTCAGCCAAAAGCATGGCATTAAATACACATTTAAAATAAAATAAATAACGGTTAATCTAAAAGCGGCATTTTAAAGTTTAAGGCGGGGGGTGGGGAAAGAAGGGCGGGGTTGACACTAACACAAAGCTAATGAAACAAAGCCTTTACGAATACGCTGATTATTGCACTAATATTGAAAGAACAGTTATTTGAACATGTGAGGACCTTAACCAAACAGTTTAAAGTAAAGTTCAAACAGCCACAGAGAGTACGAGGCTTCAGCTCCAGACACACAGCGCTCTTGTCATCAGCTCACCAGTGGATGTGTGAAAGTGGCAGTATCTCCACTAAAATCATTAAGGCAAAGTAAAAATAATTGAGGCATTTCTCTAATCAAATTACTAAATTTATTCAATAAATTGTTTCAGCCCTAGTTGATACTTTACATTGAGAGGGATGCAACAGAGCAAATTTGATTAGGAAAGCACTGCATTTTTGCCTCACATGGCTTTGTATAGTCCATGCATATTTTAGCCAAGCCAAGTGTCTCTCATGGAACCTCCTAAATGGTCCTCAAGGAAGGGCGCCGCCATACGACAAACGAAATACAGCGATATACCACCATCCACCAGAGGGCAGGCTCCAAAAGCGGAAAAATAAGGAGGAACCCAATGGCGACTTTACAAGTGTAAAAATCATGTTTACAGCCTGGTACAAAAGATGGCTCTGGTCTCTAGAGCTATTTTTGTGTAATATGTATGTTTATGTTATCTAAAAACTATTGTTTTTTTGAGTAAAAGCGGAAAAGCCCGGATGTAATCGCCATTTTATTGCCCTGTTGTAATGACAATATCGGTGAATAGGAGACCAATGGGCGGATTACATCCATTTTATTTACAATCTATGATTGTAGCTCTTACTAATATTGTCAGAGTTTTGTTTTCTTTTGTAACAACAAAGTACATTTAAAGTTGTGTAAGAGGATGTCCTTTTGATAATAGTTAGACATTTTTAATATTTGGAACCATACGAGGACATAAAATGGAAATGAAGAGAGTCATGTGAATCTCAAGGATCAGTATTTCACTCAGAGGAAATGAAATGCAATCTCACCCTTGATAGGGTCATCCTAGATTTATTGCAACAGTGGTTTCTGTCAGAGAAAAAGAGCCTGTTTTTCTCGAGTATGGAGGCTTATGCTTTTATTGTGTGTTGAGACATGATTGTAAAAGTGGCTGTTATATGGCTGGCTGATGAACAAACACTTCATTTAATGGGCGAGGAGCCTCTGCTTCTGACAGTTTGATTTCATTTATTAAGCCTGCGTTAAATCTCACTAACACACAGTGTCACTGAGCATGAAGGATTCACACTCCTTATGGTAACAAGTTGTATAAACATCAGTCCAGATGCAGACCTCTGTCTCTCTATGCTTGTGTTTTCAGTAACAACTTAATTCAAATATTAAATGACTACGGCTTATGGTCACAAAGTAGTTTGGCTTCAAATTTCAACTTTTTTGATTTGCTCGCTACAGGGGAGTTCAGCTGTCATAACAAAGTAATGCATTTAATCTTGAGGAGAAGCAGACGGGTTTCCAGTGAAGTTTAAAGTATAGAAAGCTTTACTCTCATTGTTTAAAGGAAGGTGTTTGCCAACAACATTTATCTGATTTGAAGACAAGAGCGTTTAGGTAAAAAAAAAAAAAAAAAAAAAGCTGTAGATGTCGGCGTGGTTAAATGTTCTCCGAATACAGTAAAATGGCTTGGAGGCTTGTCAGGACTAACTTTACATGAACAAAAGCCCAAGAGCTTAACAAATGCCACAAAAAGCGGACATAACATTTAGCACTAAAGGGACATTGTGTTTAGATATTCAAAGCACACTATGCTCCTGTTAAATACCCATGGCACTGAATTTTTGAGCTATTTTGCTCTTAATCGAGAAAGCCTTTAAGGGAGCTTTTAGACACCATGTGTCTAAAAGAACATGAAGGCCACCTGAACAAAAACAGAACTATTAGCAAAAAGGGAGTGTGAGAGGCAGCAATTATATTTACTCAGTGTGAAAATTGTCCAAAAATGATGAATTTGTCTCCTCCTGTCTTACTTGGTTCACATCAGAAATGTCATAACAGCTCAGCTTGCTCATTTTTGGTAGCTACCTTTTTTAAATTTACACTGTAAATGCTACACTAAAAATTCTGACAGCAATAAAATTACAATCAATAAAATAAAGATAGAAATATGCTTTCTGTGACTCGCGTAGCACATAAAGTGTCTTTAAGAATTCAGGTAATGAAAATAGCAAAAAGGTGGTGATGTATGGCTATAAGGGGGAAGTGGTTCCACTTTGGTTCACCCTAGCAATGGTTTCTTGTTCATGTGGCATACCTTTTGCATGGTTGATAGTTACACTGATTGAATCATATGTGACTATGTGTGCTGGGGTTTGCTGTGTGTCTGCCGACTAGCTCCACTGCAGCCCTTGAATGCAGATCTGTGCCACTCACTGTATTAGTAATCTCCTCAGGCTAAGAGTCTGTGCTATAGAGCATGACCACACATTTTTTTGTCCAGGAATTAAATGTCACCTCGGGGTGGGTCACCTGCAAACAAAAGGCCACGAGTCGATTTGCAGGTATAAACAGTGGAAGATAAGGAAGCCCTTTCCTGCTGCACAGGAAATTGAATAAGTACGCAGCATGAAAAAAGCCAAGCACAAAGAGCTTTTTTGTTTGCCTTACGCTATCAGTATTGAACCCTTCTTGTTGCATATATGCCCCCATTGAGAGCGCAAATGCACAATGGCTTCGTGGAAGATGAGGGGCGGGAAACTGTCTGTCATCAAGATCAGCCCATCTGTGCATCTCTTATCAGCGCTCCTGTTTTCTGCGCACATCGAGCGGCATGCCGGTGAAAGGGAATGGGGCAAGGTCATCACGCTCGAGTCAATCAAAGTGGTCAGTGTTCCGGAGATAGCAGGAGGCTATTGCCAAGGAATGCGGCGGGTGTTTCTTGGAGAATTTTTTTTAGCTCAAAGCTGTGTGTGTGTGTGTGTGTGTGAATGTGTGTAAGTGAGTGAGTGATTGAATGAATTTTAAAGATGCCCTTCTGTGAATCTGATGCAAGACTCACATACATGTAACCAACATCATGCAAACTGGTAAGTGGAACACAAAACCGTACTGTTGCAGGTTTAGGCTGGTTGTGTTCTTTGAATTGCAAATAGTAGCCAAACTTGTTAGTACTTTACCCTCAGGGAAAGTAACCTTTTGTACACTCTAGGAAAAGCTCTCCTTCTGTGTGTAGGTTATACAGCAAACGCAAAAATGTTGAGTGTAACTTTGTTTAGTTCAATATCAAAGGGAGCAGCTCCAGGGATAGTTCAGTTAGTCTCTCAGCAATGGCTTAGTTTATTTATAATGGGTGATGATGTATTTACAGAGTGTGGCGAAAGCTCTTCCTTTTAGCCAAAAAAAGTTTGTCCCATCATAGCTCTAGTTTCGAAATGTGTTCTTCAAGATGTGTTTCTCCACCATTGAGGCTGTACACACACTAATGTTTTTATTTGAAATTGCTTAACTTTTCATGTAGCAGCTTAATTTTTAAAAATACTTCAGGCCACTTTTTGGTTTGAAAACTCTGGGTCTGTGTTTTTTGAAAACAGAGAACATGCAGTTGTTTTTCTGTGTTTGCAGCCTGGTGGTTTTCGAACAATCATTAAAAACAATGCAATATCTTGGGAGATTGTTTTGAGATTGTTTTCATTCCACAACACCATTTTTAAATCAAAATGCGTACATAAAGATCCAGCCGGAAACAAACCAACCCTTTAGAGAGATTTCTGGTCACCCCAAAGTGAATCAGTAAATTCCGACCGACGCACAATGTACCCCAAGAGCCCAAACCATTTCCTAACAATATGTTCTGAAAAATGGGTAAAGCAGATGAATGTTGTTAGAAGTAACTCAGGAAGTGTCCCCAAGACATTACAGATAAGGATCACCCATTAATCAAAGCCGGCACAGAATCTGCATTAAAAATAGTTTTTTAATGTTCACTATGATGAATAACATATGCCAAGAAGACAAAACAACATAAAAGGCTTTTGTGTCTTTTTTTATGTGCAACAGCAGAAGACTGGCTTGGGTTGCATACTCTGCTAAAATGAAGGCTACTACATTACCACACAACCTCAACTGAACTAGACACAAGAGCATCAAAATGATAGTGGGACTATGTTAAAGACTTTACATCTTTTGCAGATAAGGCCTGCTTGTCTGTTATCAGGATTGTCTGTATGCTATCATTTTCAAGGCTCCCGATCTCAATTTCGAGTCACCCTTGTGGTCCTCTCCGGCTCATTATTCATGTAATCCGTGTTGCAGTTGCGGCTCCTAGCTGACACCCTGTCTGCGTGACGTTACCGAGTGTAAGCCTGGGTACAAGCATGGCACCGTGCGGGGGATGTGGTGGCGGGGGTTGATTTGAAGGGTGAAATGGGGAGACTCTGCATCAGCAAACAAGAACAGAGACGTGATGGAGAGAAAGCACAGCCCTCTTTCTATTCTTCCACTTCATCCTTCGGCCTCGTTTCCCCTCGCCCTCCCCGCCCTCAGGGAGGCACCTGACTTATTCGCAGACATTTCCTTGAGCGGAAAATCCAGCAGGGCTTTAAGAGCAGGGCTGAAATATGGGCTTTAAGGGGAGTTAAGCATCACTAAGGCTTGATGTGACCTGTGATGCTATAACTTTGCATCACCTGGGAGTTTTCCCTTAAACACAACACTCGAGCCTTTGCGTCTCTTGCAGAATGAGATGCAGCGGATTGTTGATATTGAACAAGAAATGAACTGATTCTGTCAGAACGGCACTCTCCTGAGAGCATATATTTTTTCATCTTTAAGTAAAATATTTTCATGTGGATGTTTAGCCTCACTGACTGTTATTAGTATTTTTTTAAAAGGTTGCTTTTATTACTTGTCAAATTATACCTTGCTTTAATCCAACTAAAGTGCTCAGAGACAAAAGACATTAAATCTAGCAATATATCTTTGGCTGTATTCTTGGCATGACTTAATATGAAGTGCTGACCTCTTTACCATTAGAGGATGATACATATTAGTAATATAATGATTCTCCCTACTTCCTGAGCTGCTGTTCTTTGATATGCGCCCACAGGGTCAAGGATCATCTAGCCAATCGACACAAGAGTAAAGCATGGATCTTGCAGCCAAATTAAGACAGTCATTACAGCTTCCACTTTGTGCTTTTTTCCTTCTTTAGTTCGTTCTCTCTCCCAAGGGAGAAATTCTTCATCTGCAGTCTTCTGCAGCTGAGCCGGCTGTTCCGCTGAACTGAAATAATCCGCTGTGTTGACTGTGCATCAGTGTTGTGTGATATTGCAACAGTACAGCAACAAAATCTTCACCTTATAGGGATATGTTAATATAACTGGTGTATTAGCCTTTTAGATCATCATGTCACGTTTGAAACCAACATGAAATTTACAGTTCTTGCAATAGACAATAGAAATTGGGCAATCGAGTTGCCACTTGGATTAACTTTGTAAAGGATACATCTTCACAGCATTGACATAATATATGAACTGGATGCCAATTACACCAGTGGCCAAAAGTGGTATTGCAAAAAGACTTTCCTAAAAGAAATGTCTTTTGTACGGCTATCAAGGGTCCTAAATCTTCATCAGAAACTGTTCTGTTTTTTTTCCTTCTTTTCATAAAATGGATCTTTTTTCTGTAATGACGTTGGTGCTCTGTTCCTGCATGCGTGAAGGCCACTGTGCGTCTCCTTTACTGTTCGCACGACACAGAAATCCACCCCAAAGAAGAACTTTATTGCCATATGCACCAATGAGCAACACTAATTAAAAATCAATGGGTCCTAGCCTAGGTCTAATACGCCCATGCATGACTTTGACCAAGTTAGCTGTATAGCTAGATGCAAATGACCAGGGATGCTTACCTTCATAAATCATTTCAACGTATTGAAGAGACTTTGATTGGGGAAAACATATTTTAATATAGTAAAATAGTAAATAGTAAAATATAAATATTTAAGCTGTTTTATTGGCAGAGTTGCTACAGAGGGCATTTAGTGGACGTACGCAAAATGTGATTTTTCTATACTGTTCAACCTTTAACCATAAATGTTCTAACTCAAATTACTTTAAATATTTTGAATGGGGGTCAATATGAGCCAAGCTTTTTGAAACCAGACATCATTTTTGCATAAGATTCTCCGTCAGCCCCAGGTTTCTTGATACACTTACTACTGTCTTTGTTCCTTGTTTTAAATAAAGCAATCTTACTCCAACATGTGTTCTCGTGTGAAACATTTATACATCAGGCTAAATGTGGTGTGTCCCATAAATGGACCCACCTGAAGAGTTAAGAGCTGACAGCAGGGTTTATCATGCCTGGCCTCAGCAACGTGACAAGCTCAATGCCTTTAACTAGGCTTTAGTCACCACAGGCCACGCTCTGTCCCACAGTCAAGAAAATATTGAAGAGATGAATTAGAGTCGAGGCCGTGGCTATGAATACAGATGGAGGGTTTAAATTCGATGTGGCAACACTGAATTCATGTATCACCAGAAAGAGAAAAGGGATACCAGTCAGAGCGCTTCATGTAACCACAAATGGACTCAGCCCCGTATTGCCAGTTCTATTTTAAAATCCTCATATCGGAATCAAGAGTGTCTGATAGCAGCAGTCTCGGAAAGGCGCGGTATAGCCCCAGGCTTTGTGGTCTTGTCTGACACTGTCTTTAGAAACAATTCCCAGCAAGGTGGACCAGAGCAGGGACTAAGGTGTCATGGGAAATGGTGCCATATGTCCAACTAGATTTTCTGTGTTTTGCCGCTTTTCGACAGTTAAAATGAAATGTGAGAAAACGCCGTAGCGAAACAGTCCTCGGGTGGTGTCTGTGTTTGAAATACAGGTGTTATTTTGCAAAATCCCAAATCTCCTTGCTAATCTGCCACCTTTCTCCTTTGTGTCTTGTGAGTGTGATAGTGGGGTCAGGTTCGGCATTTGGGAACGTGGGTTTGGATGGATTACACATTTAAGGATGTCAAAATGGAAACTATGAATGGTCTCTTGTTGCAGAATAGCACTGAATGACACCTAAGTATTGTCAGTTAAAGCGTGGATAGTATAGAGTTCAGTTTTATGGTTCGTGCAAGGTTTACAGCCAGTGATGATAATATTTCCCCGAAGTGTCTTGTAAAAAAAAAAAAAAAACCCCAGCTAGGCAGGAAATAAAGAGACAGACCAAAGATAATGCTTTGTTTCCCAATATTACAAATTCAAAAATGTTTTTAATTTGCTTTGCGCTACTTTTGAGTTCCAATTGCAAATGTCTACCTCGCCTGAGAGAACATGCAGTATGACCAGTGTGATATTTCGCTCCGGATATTGGATTATAGAAGCATCCCCTGCTGTTGGAGGAAAGGCTTGACTCTTAAGATCTGCTCTTTCTTCCAAACATGTTGGCTACCAGTAATATCAAGAATAAAACAACATTAAAAGACAAACAGTCTTCAAGTACTCCTGCTGTGACCACGCTGGGGGCACTCTTATTTGACTAAAGGCTACACCCTCCTTTATGCAGCAGAGAAAGCGTCCCCGTCAAGCCCAAGCCCAGAACAATGGGGGCCAGCCGTGGGGAAACGGGGCCATTTGCATGCAGCTGTTTGCCGTTTCCAGGCCCACAAAGGCCAATCAAAGGAACCTTAATGGAGGATGACAAGCGTCAACCAACGCCTTTGCTCTCTGTCTATGCCAGGTCTCGCCACTATGTCTACCCTCCAAAAGTGGCCCAGTTTTTTTAAATTGAACATTCCTCTAGTTTTTTTTCTCCCACAGTCTGATGTCGTGGCAGCAAAGTTAGGAGGTTTGAAGGTTGGTCACAATGTGTTTTGGAGGACTATAACAGCAAAGCAGCAAAGATCCGCCCCAACATATTTGCTATTCACATGTGGGTAAGGTAGCCAAAATCTGTGCAAAGTTCAATATGTTGTTACCTTAAAATAAAAATGACACAAGTGGAAGTAAAAGTAGACTACCCTGTTTTAGTAATGTGTACTAAAATCAGCTTGAATCAAAAATAAAGTATGTTAGAGGAAATCTACTCTTACATGTACCAATTATTTATTCAAAAGGTTTCTGGAATGAATGTAACTCTTTATTACCAGTCTTAGTCCCGAGGTCTGGCGCTATGGTCTGCTGCCAAACGCCAATATCCCGACACCAAACCTTCATTATCTCTCGTTTCATCTCTAGGGTTTTAAAAGCCTCAGAGTGTAACTCCTCGGATGGCTTCAGATGCACCCATCTGAGCCACCGTGCCACTTCCAATTTCAAGGGTGTTGATAGAAAACAAAATATGTATTATGAGTAGGGATTGTCAGCAGTGAATTATAGGCTGTCAACTGGAGAAGAAGAGAAAAAAAACTCCCAGAATGCATCATATTGAGAAGCAGTGCTGGCCCTTGCTTTGCTTTCTTGAGCTCAATAGGAGGCTTAGCAGGCAGGTCAGGGGGAGGAATCTGAAAAGCTACTTTCCTCAGTCACTCACTGACCAGAATACGTGATAAGGCTTTGTGTCAACAAGCCCAGGAATGGAGATCACAGCCAATTAAAGCTAAGTCAAAGTTGTTACCATGGCAATTAGACTAAATGTTCTGCATAAAGCATTTTTAATTCCCTCACTGAATGTGTAATTTAATGGTAATCAGAAATACCGATATAGAAAGCCTTTTCTTTCCTCCACACCACCAGCAGGATCGTGTTATGGATTTCTCTCCTCCAGTTTTCTTGACACCGTTTTCACTGCAGCTGGTGCCCTTCTGTTGCAGTCTTTGGCTGCTGCAAAGTTGAGCAGTCAAACAAAGCGCAGCACGCAAGATGAAAAGCTTTTCATACCTCTGTAAGACGTTGACATTTGTGCACACAAACAATCTCTCTTTGGAAATTCTTGCGAAAATGGTTAAAAAAAAATCTTCGTAAAATTATCTCCATCCAGAAACTCCTGTTGTCATAGGGGTTTTCTTCTTTAGCGCAAATCCTGGGACCTTAGAAACTTCCACAAAAAATATATATTCTCATAAAAAGCCACAAATCTCCCTTTTATGTGTATTTTAACCTTTTAGACAGATTTGTCATTACTTGGCCAATTACAAGTTGACAAGACAGTCATTAATGAGACCGAAGCTACCCACAGTTTGGGGAAGAAGAAACAATTTGTTTCTTAGGCCGCCAGAACAGTCCAGATACTCCCCCTAATTGATGTACTGTTAGCCTATGACCAAAGCGATCTATACTGTAGAGAGAGGAGGTTAGTGAGGCACAGGTGCAATCAATTGCCAGGCTTCTGTTGACAGTGCCGTGCCATCACGTCATAGCGGCTTGATAGATGGCTGAAGTCTGTATTGGGCAATGGGAAAAGGGTCTTTGTGAGTTTATTTTAGCCAAAACAGTATATCCGTTTTGAATTTTAAAACCTTGTGAAATGCATTCATGGGGTGCATAGCACCATGATAAAACCTTCACTTCTCCCATGACAAATGGCAGGCGGGATGATCATTAGTCCTCATAGTAAAGCCAGGGACTCCACTCTGCGTTTTATCTTCCACCACTCTGGACAGGTTTTCTGAAAGGTTCGGGTAATTGTATTGGTTATTGGAATAGATGGAGTGACCCCCGCAGCCCTCCACTTACGCTTCGGCAGCACTGGCTTCTCCTAATGAGGTGATAAACAGTCCAGCTAAGCAGAATCTACTGGCCATTAGACAGATCACAGTATTATAATGAAATGTCTAGTGGCTGAGTGACACAATTTACACCTTTTGTATTATATTCTGTACAGCTGCCACTGGTTTCTTATAATATGCAGTGACTTCAACACTATAGTTTGAATAGTTTATTTTTCATAGATTCTTTTTCTGCTGCAATACAAGTGACTTATAATACCATTAAGACAGCGCCAAGCACAGCAGGCTAAAATGACTTGCAGACATGTGGGTCGGGTTTTCAGGGTAGGAATTTCAAGTCTGAATCACTTCAGCTCGAGCCATTCAAACAATGCTAATTGCGTCAGGCCCGACTGTCAAAAGTGCGAGGATAATTAGAGTGAGGGGGCAAAATGAACCCGGGGTGGTAACTGTTTGTACTTGACAATGCACGGGAGCCAATGGGAGCATGGAAAAAGGTAACAGGCTGAAAGGAGGACTAATTAGGAGAGAGCAGTGCAGAAAATACAAATGGTAACTGCCCCCCCAGGGAACCACCATTGCTGCAAACAACGGCGATTATTGGCAGTTCATGCAGCGCTCGGATTGAACTTCTTAAATGGAACACATTTGCATGTTCTGCTTAGATTTTACCTAATTGTTTTCTCTGAATTGCACAGTTATTTTTTTTTTTTCAACTTTAGATCATTTAGACCTCAAATAATGGATTTTCTTCCTCTTCATCAGTGTTTGTGACATAACATTGTGCTTTGGCAGGGAGAGGGTAAAATTATTTTTGGGTTAAGTTAATGTCTTGGCTTAATTAATGCAACCATTATTATATGTAAGAAAATATCAACTCATTTGCCTGTATTAGAAACTAATTTTCTTTAGTCTTTCAAAAGTTGCTTTTTGGGGAGAATATAGTATACACTATGTCGAGGCTTCATATCAAACTTAGACAAAAAGCTATAATAATCTTCAATATTTCTGCAATATATGTATTTTGTTTTTTAAATTGAGTTATTCTTTTCTATCATCACAGTAAATAGATATTATTTACCAGTGTTTCTCTTCTATTGCCTGAAAAGGTTATTTCAGTATAAATGTTCTTACCAGTAATATGACAAAGGACTAAGAAAAAAAACACAACAATCAATAAACTGACATTAAACCCCAGCTGTTGGATAAAAAAATAAAATAAACCTAGTTACCAGCATCTGCTACCTATTGTTAAGCCCAGAAAACCCCAAACATTTGTGCGGTCCTAATATTTTCTAAAAGTGGGGACAGGCCTGATTTAAATAGTTAATTTTCCCCTAAAGTAGTACTGTTTAGCTGCTGCTCCCATCTGTTGTGTTCCATGTATAGATTTTTCCTCCCGTGTGGACTCCAGACAGTCCCCTCTTCGATCACAGACACTGTAAAATGGATTATATTACACTTCATTCTACCGGGATTCAGCCCTTTTTTCCCTTCTATCTTACTTCCCAGAGCACATAAAGGAAGAGAAACAAATGAGGGGGCTTGTACAACCGTAAAGCAAACTATCATCCGTCCAGATATGCCGGCTGCACAGGCTTTAGTGTAGTCTTTGTATTTGCTCAACAATTTATGAGGTTACCATTGGTCTCCAATGACTTTTAGTCGATGTCTTAGCCAACACTGAAGACCACAGAGAATAGAGAGATGAATTGTTTCGTCTTTCTCTATTTCTGTATCGTGTGTAATGGCCTGCCTGTTTAAAACTGTGGTAAACATTGGACTGCTGTTGCCTATTATTTTGCGCCAGAGGAATTTTACTGCATAATGTGTGGTCTTTATTGTATTGAAGCGGTGATCCTTTTATTTGCTAAAGTATTTCTCTGTTTCTGTCTGTCAGGTTTCAGCCGCGCTGCCCTGCCTTTCGGCCTGGTCAGGAGAGAGCTCTCTTGTGAAGGATATGCAATTGATCTCCGCTGCCCGGGGAGTGATGTCATTATGATTGAGACGGCCAACTACGGCCGAACTGACGACAAGATCTGTGACGCGGACCCATTCCAGATGGAGAACGTCAACTGCTACCTCCCCGATGCCTACAAGATTATATCACAAAGGTAAAAAGCCGGGTAGGCCAGGGCTCATGTTTCAAAACACAACCAGAAGCTGGGGAAAAATGGACCTCATGGGGACTGATATAGCTATTTTTCTTCTTCTGTGTCTGATTTTCCAAAAAGTAATCTTTTATATGTAGCCACCTACGTAGCGGACAATTAATAAACCATCTCGCACCTTTTACAATTCTTGTTTCTTCAGGTACTATAATTGTAGGTGGCTTGTTGAAAAACAAAAACAGAATAGCTCAAATTTATTCTTGACTGGCAGACATTGTCAACCATGCACCAAAGCTCTTCACACCAGTTGCGTGTTATACCGCTGTTTGAGTCATACTCAGAGTAGCTCACAGACTCTCAATTCCATATCTGGAACACTGGTGTTGCTTTGTTCAGATACTTCTATGTGTGTTCAAGTGTTCTTGACTGTGTCACAATTTACATATGTTTTACTCCCACCTCCTAATTTAACTGCATTTACTCCAGTTAGCAAAATGCACTACACTACTTAAATTTAGTTGCTGCATTTATACTGGCACTAAAATTAAGTGTACAATGATATACACTTCCCACACTAAACGGCCGCCATCTTGACTAAGTGGAGAGTGTGAAGCTGTAGTTGTTAAAGCTGCAGCAGTGAATGTTAAAGAAATCATTCCAGTAGTAGTGTATATTGTAATGCATAGCTGAATAGTAAAAACCTGCGCTGCTTTCACTATTTTACTATGCTGTGTGCATACTGTAGTCTACTGCAAGAAAGAGCACCAACAGAAGTATGTGATTTTAGACACAGCATTTGCCTCAGGTAGCGAGCATTGCCCGTCATAATCATGCCTTTTATCCCAGTTACCCCTCTCTCAGGATGCTGTTTTGCTGTCAAACGGCACAGCAACACCTCAGCTAGACTGCTGCTTTTTCCCCTAGAGGTGTGTGTGTATTTTTAAAGGCCACTGGATGAAGTATTCATAAATAGTAACAGGAACAGTTCATTGTTTAATGCGCTGCTATGTCCTAACCTCCCTCCCCCTAAGCTAGCTCCTAAACTACCATCGCCCACCATTTTGCACCTTTGGGTACATCCATTTCTGTATTTACTCTCAGGAAATTCACCAAAGGCTGAGGAGTAGCTTGTGTCTTATTGGATTAGGTGTCTTTCTAAATTTAAATCAGTGCTCTTGTACAGTGAAAAACCCCACTGACAGCTTCTGTGCCCCAGCAACAAGGTTCCTTGTGCACCACATCTGCTGTCATGTCAGACGATCACTTGGCAGAGCGGCTCTTCAAACTTATCTCAGTCAAAGATTCCCTTGAGGCATTGTGCAAGAAAAAAGCACTGAGAAGCTGCTTTACCACAAACTCGAGCCGTTCTAATGATTCAGATCAGAGGGAATATCGTAATTAAGCTTGAAGTGATAACCAGGGATGTTAAAGCAATTGCGAAGCGTTGGCAGACCTTGATTAGTCCTTCTCTTTCCTGCAGCAAAGGTTGTTTTTTTCACCGCATTAAGGCTGTATGCACTACCCATATGGGGATGATTAACAAAGCCGCACAGACAGATAAATAAACATATTAAACAAGACTAAAGCGGAAATGGAAACTGTGGGTTGCTCTCTTCAGAGTGGCTGTTTTGTTGATTTGAAAATTGCAACAAAAGTATTTATCAGCAGCCCGATTGCTTCACAAAAACAACCAGAGTGGAGCCAAACCTTGTGATTTCAGAGGAAAATATTTGGCTCCCCGCTGGAAGAAGTGGCTAGATAAAAAATTGATAGAGAAACAAATGGAAACGGGGCTTGTTTAATATTCAGGTAATGGACAGCAAGTCTGACCTCTTGCTCTCTTCATGTTTTTTTCTCCACCTCTCCATTGTAACCAGTCTGTACACAAACTATTCCCATTTCCCACAAAACAGATAATACAAACTGAATTGCATCATTTTACTGGCCACCCACTACCTGACCCAATAAAATCGAATAACAGAATTAATCTTTTAGCAATCGGAGGGTGTAGCTCTTAGATAAAGAAAACAGGGAGGACATGCACACACTCTTCTGCCATATAAGATTTTTAACAATATTCTAGAATATACAACACAAATTGGTAGAAGTGGGGTCCACAGGCTGTTAAAGGCTGAATAATAGGATACAATAGTGAAAAAATAAACTTTTAAGGGTTAAAAATGTATTAGTTTTGTGCCCCTGCCTGGTTTGATGTTAGCAGAGTCTAAAGTTAATTGTTACATTTACTCCAGTTGGGCTCTTGGCTATAAAGTGTGCACATGCGGTTACAGGGCGCCTTGTCACAGTCGTATGGGGTAAGTTTTCAAATATAAACAAGGGCAATGTCATATTCTCTGGGTGCAGGAAGCTTTCAGGGGGCTTTGTTCAGCCTTAGAAGTGCAGCATGTTTAGAACCGAGCCCATCCCGGCCCAAACTGCAACATCACAAGTTTTAACTTTCAAGAAGGTAGATGCCGCTATAACTTACATGGAATACTTTATATGCTGCTGAAAGATATGTTAAATTTAGGCTTAGAAAATACCATAACAGTAAATTTGTTATTGTCAAATTTGTCGGGAAAGTTAAGAGTGACAGTTTTTAACCCAGCATCTTGCCTTGTAGGCTAATGGGGAAAGTTTTCACACAATTTCATTAACTGAAAAAAAAAATTGCTTTGTATTTTCTACACTATGCTCTAACCAAGAATGTGAAGTGTTACACCAATAATATAAATGAATCTATTCTGAATAAAAGACAAGGCATAATAATTCAGCCGGGGGGTATTAGCTAAAGTTGTTACTAACCAGAGACATCACATTTAAATTTAAATTCACACGTTTCTTTAGTGTATAGTTGCACCATTTTCACCTTATGGCAAATCTTAGCACAAAAACACTCATTTAACAAATAATGCTTCTGCGCTAGCACTTAATATGCAATGTTTAGACACACCTAACAGCTATCTTGCTATTTAACTAGCAATTACATTCACATGTACACACAATTACAGTCACACATACACACGATTACGTACACACGATTACATTCACACGTGCACACGATTACATTCACACGTACACACGATTACATTCACACGATTACGTACACACGATTACATTCACACATACACACGATTACATTCACACGATTACGTACACACGATTACATTCACTCGTACACACGATTACATTCACATGATTACGTACACACGATTACATTCACTCGTACACACGATTACATTCACACGATTACGTACACACGATTACATTCACACGTGCACACGATTACATTCACACATACACACGACATTCACACGCATACATGATTACATTCACACGATTACGTACACACGATTACATTCACTCGTACACACGATTACATTCACACGATTACGTACACACGATTACATTCACACATGCACACGATTACATTCACACGTACACACGATTACATTCACACGATTATGTACACACGATTACATTCACTCGTACACACGATTACATTCACACGATTACGTACACACGATTACATTCACACGTGCACACGATTACATTCACACGTATACACGATTACATTCACACGATTACGTACACACGATTACATTCACTCGTACACATGATTACATTCACACGATTACGTACACACGATTACATTCACACGTACACACGATTACATTCACACATACACACAATTACGTACACATGATTACATTCACACGTACACGCGATTACATTCACACGATTACGTACACACGATTACATTCACACGTACACACGAATACTTTCACACAATTACGTACACACGATTACATTCACTCGTACACACGATTACATTCACACGATTACGTACACACGATTACATTCACACGTACACACGATTACATTCACACATACACACAATTACGTACACATGATTACATTAACACGTACACAATATTACATTCACACGTACACACGATTACATTAACACGATTACGTACACACGATTACATTCACACGTACACACGATTACATTTACACATACACACGATTACATTCACACGTACACACGATTACATTCACACGTGCACACGATTACATTCACACATACACACGATTACATTCACACATACACACGATTACATTCACACGATTATGTACACACGATTACATTCACACGTGCACACGATTACATTCACACATACACACAATTACGTACACATGATTACATTCACACGTACACAATATTACATTCACACGTACACACGATTACATTCACACGATTACGTACACACAATTACATTCACACGTGCACACGATTACATTAACACGATTACGTACACACGATTACATTCACACGTACACACGATTACATTCACACATACACACGATTACATTCACACGTACACACGAATACTTTCACACGATTACGTACACACGAATACTTTCACACGATTACGTACACACGATTACATACACACGATTACGTACACACGATTACATTCACACGTACACACGATTACATTCACACATACACACAATTACGTACACATGATTACATTAACACGTACACAATATTACATTCACACGTACACACGATTACATTCACACGATTACATTCACACGCATTACACGATTACATTCACACATACACACGATTACATTACATTCACACGCATACACACGACATTCACACGTACACACGATTACATTCACACGTGCACACGATTACATTCACACATACACACGATTACATTCACACATACACACGATTACATTCACACATACACACATGATTACATTCACACGTACACAATATTACATTCACACGTACACACGATTACATTCACACGACACGCACACACGATTACATTCTACACGCACACGACATTACATTCACACATACACACGATTACATTCACACATACACACGATTACATTCACACGTACACACGATTACATTCACACGTACACACGATTACATTCACACGTACACACGATTACATTCACACGTACACATGATTACATTCACACATACACACGATTACATTCACACATACACACGATTACATTCACACGTACACACGATTACATTCACACATACACACGATTACATTCACACATACACACGATTACATTCACACGTACACATGATTACATTCACACGTACACAATATTACATTCACACGTACACACGATTACATTCACACGATTACGTACACACGATTACATTCACACGTGCACACGATTACATTCACACATACACACGATTACATTCACACGTACACACGATTACATTCACACGTACACACGATTACATTCACACGTACACAGGATTACATTCACACATACACACGATTACGTACACATGATTACATTCACACGTACACACGATTACATTCACACGTACACACGATTACATTAACACGTGCACACGATTACATTCACACATACACACGATTACATTCACACATACACACGATTACATTCACACGTGCACACGATTACATTCACACATACACACAATTACGTACACATGATTACATTCACACGTACACACGATTACATTCACACGTACACACAATTACATTCACACATACACACGATTACATTCACACGTACACACGATTACATTCACACATACACGATTACGTACACACGATTACATTCACACGTACACACGATTACATTCACATGTACACACGATTACATTCACACATACACATGATTACGTACACATGATTACATTCACACAAACACACGATTACATTCACACGTACACACGATTACATTCACACGTGCACACGATTACGTACACACGATTACATTCACACGTACACACGATTACATTCACACGTACACACGATTACATTCACACATACACACGATTACGTACACATGATTACATTCCCACAAACACACGATTACATTCACATGTACACACGATTACATTCACACATACACATGATTACGTACACATGATTACATTCACACAAACACACGATTACATTCACACGTACACACGATTACATTCACACGTACACACAATTACGTACACACGATTACATTCACACGTACACACGATTACATTCACACGTACACACGATTACATTCACACATACACACGATTACGTACACATGATTACATTCCCACAAACACACGATTACATTCACATGTACACACGATTACATTCACACATACACACGATTACATACACACGATTACATTCACACGTATACACAATTACGTACACACGATTAGATTCACACGTACACACGATTACATTTACACGTACACACGATTACATTCACACATACACACGATTAGATTCACACGTACACACGATTACGTACACACAATTACATTCACACGTACACACGATTACATTCACACGTACACACGATTACATTCACACGTACACACGATTACATTCACACGATTACGTACACATGATTACATTCACGCGTACACACGATTACATTCACACGTACACACAATTAGCCAAATTGCTGCCTAATAGTGGTTACTTAGCGACTAGCTGTTAGCGATTGGCTGTTAGGGTTAAAGGGGGAAAATAGTGAATTAACCTGTTGAAGAATTAAGAATTGCAGAAAAAAATGATAGGTGTTGTGCAGTAGACTGTAGTTAAGCTATCTGTTGAATTTGCCAGTTCAAATGTGGCAAAAGTTCACTGGAGATACAATCACAGAATGGAGGCTAACTATAAATTAGCATAAAACAGACATGCAGTATTTAATGGTTTTTCTACTTATCATCCATCAGTCTCATATCGGGAGCTATAAAGATTGAATTAAATGGTGTCTCTCTGGGTGCATTTTAAAGACTGTCTTGCTCTTCCGTCCTGTCCATCTGTTCTAATTTTGATGCAGTGACCCACTCTCTTGTGGTAGCTCTCTCGAGCCTGGACTGCAGACAAACCATTAAAGTGAATGTCTTAAATGCAGCTGGCACCATATTGTCCAGCAATGTTTAAACCATCACTGCTGATGTTCTTGCTCTATTTTCTAACTTCATAATGGACTTTGTTCCTTTTTTGTTCACATATGTTTAATAATCCATTAGGATCTGAAGGGAAGGGAGTTCATTAGGCATAGTAAAGCTTATAGAGTGCAGGTTAAATAGTCTGGTTAATGTATGTTGGATTTTGTGTTGGTAAAAGTGCAGCGTCAAGCCTTGTGTGTCTTTCAATTTGGATGCACAGTCCCATTTCGCAGTGACAGAAACCCTCTTGAATTACTAATGGTTCTTTGAAAGTTATGTCCAATGTTGAAATGTATGTCCATCTCACACGACTGTTACTGACCTGCTGCAAAATTTATCTCTGGCTTGCAATTGTCCTCTTTTGGTGCCAGTTTTTTTTTTCTTCTTGCTCGCCTCCTTTTCCCCCCACTGCTGACATTATTCTCAATCCCCTTGGCCTCGAGAGAGTTTGATTGAAGTGGAGCCAATTTCAAGCTATACAGTATTTACCCAAACATTGTCCTCTGCTGGTGTTTCTCTCCCCTCCTGTTGTTACTTGAAGTTTTTCTTTAGCACACGTCAGAAACATCTGCAGCCATACACAAGTGAAGCCACTCGCAAAGCATTATTAAAATGTACACATACTTTGATCATGGACAAAAATACTTTTATATACTTTATAGACCCCACTGTTGCTCATCATAAGCCTGCATTAAAGCTACCAGACCAACGGTTTGAGTAAAAATAGAGAAGCATATTTTTGTTCTAACAAAAGACAAAACAGTCACAGGAAATTATCTATCAAGTTGCACTCAAATTCAAGAACAACTTAAATACCTCAACAAAACCAATAGAGAAATGAGTTTCTAAAAGCCTAGAGAAAAGGCTGACATACCAAGTGCTAATAATGCTTATCACCCAGGTGTTAATAAGACGGCAGTAGTCTGTGAATGTGTCACATTGTGTTTAAATTTGGGGGTTAAAAAACAACAACAATTCAAAAGTGCTCCGTTTTAATTGTTATGCTGTAATGCTTTTGTCTATTTGCCCATAATCATTTAGCAGTATTGTGCAGTTTGTGCAGTTAAATTACAGACAAAAAAAACATTTATTAAACATCTGTAATTGCATTTTTTCCTCAATTACTTTTCGGGCAGCCATATATAGCCATAGCTATCTATATAGCCATATATAGACAACATATTATTTTTTTTACGCGGCCTATTGAGTCACTTTTTTTCCACCGTGATGCACACCATTTCCTGTAGAACTGATACATTTACACAGTGTTTGTTCCATTTTTTTTGCAAAAGAACCACCACCGGAGCCCGCTGCATGCCTCAACCACCTGTCGTGTGCCTTAACTGAATGTCTTCTCTTTTCAATACTGCCTACGAAAATGTTAAAGGAAAATGCCGTTGCTAATTCCTAACATGCCTTTAGCTGCTCCTTCACACTCTCAATCATTAACACATTGATTTCGACTCATTTACTCTTCCTTAATGCCTTTATTCCTCCTTTGCCAAGGTTGAAAAGTAGATTGCACATGAGCCCAGGATTTCATCAAATTCATTGTAGCGTTGTGATGAACTTTCCCCCCTTCTGTGTTATTAATGTTGTCTTTGGCGAGTGGTCTCGGTGTGGGGATTTATGAAATCCCCGGATTTATGAAATCTCTGGTCAATCTTTTTTTTTTCTAGGTGCAACAACCGTACGCAGTGTGTGGTTGTCACCGGCTCTGATGTCTTTCCTGACCCTTGCCCCGGCACCTACAAGTACTTAGAGGTCCAGTATGAGTGTGTACCATATAGTAAGTATTGCATTCCACATTCCATTCCAAAAAACGACAACAAACTTGTGTTGTGTTTTCAATGTGCCGTGACTCCATTTATACTTGTTTTGCAGATGCCTTGAGTGTTGCAGAAACAGTTTAGTGTCAGAACTAATTAATAGTTCAGAGACAGAAAAAGTAGACAATTTAAACAAGGTCAGAAAGTCTGTATTTTTATTGTCAACACTTATTTAAAAACGTTAGTTGTTTTGGTAGACCTTTTAATTAAACACATTTTATGCTTTGGCAAAGTGCTGACATATTGAAAAGCTATTCCAGTAAATACTTTTTACTTGCATATATTTGTACTCATATCATAGAAGGACATAATAGAATCGTAAATAGTTAAAAGAATAAAAGCCAAATATTTATGAGGGAAAGTAGATTTGATTTATGGTAAAGTCTTTTTCCACTACTCTGGCCCCAAAAACTTCACTAGCCACCGTTTTTAAGTGAAGTGCTGCATAACGTGGCCCTATGTGAGAAGTTATCGGACCTCATTTGGCGGTTGTAAAATCTTGAAAGCAAGACTTCATACATGAGCAGACACTGTACCACTAGCGAGTGTTAGAGTATTATAATGGTCACTGTAAGATGGCAAAAGTGAATTATTTTAGATGGCTATGCAGCTTCTCCTCCTGTGTAGAGCAGTACATTTCCCATCTGAATGTGGTCTAATTTGTTCAGTAAGACAAATACAGTTCGATGTTAAAGAGTTCTTGGGCCTTCTTGGAGTTAATCTACCATAAAAGGGTGTTTTAGAGGGGTTTAGTCGACCAGCTGTGTGCTACATCCTGTAACAAAACTGATAAAAACTAAACATTTTCTAATATATTGACCTTTTTTCCCACCCTTCTCTCTAACAGACCTCCTTTTCACCTTCTCTACAGCTCCCCGATGACTAACCTCTTTGCTCTGCATTTTGTTAACTTTCCAATTTTTCATAAGCAGTCTCTAGCGTCCCCCCTACACACCTCTTCCAGATCTGGCTTTTGCTGCTTTCACAGTCCACTGTAACAGGCTCCACGTTAGACAGATCGTTCATCAGTCATCTCATGCACCGCTGAACTCTGTGGCTCATTTAGAAAGTTTGGTCCGTGACATTAGAGCCGCGTCATGTTTGACGTGTGTGGGCGAGCACAAATCAAATGTGGATTCCACATTTGATTTGTGCTCTAAAAGTTTGAACAGATTCCACCATTAGTCAATAAATGCCCAAAATAACCTGTGCCTTTGCTGTTTCGAAGAGTTTTAGAGACCGCAGATAGATTCAAGTTTTTTAACTCAAGAGAAGCATGTAGGTGTGTTTACATGACAACAGTATTCCAGAAAGCAGAAAAAAGTGATTTCATTTTAAAAAAGGGTCTTTGTTCACAATGAGAAACTTAGATATAAATTGCATTTTAGTATGTATGCCAGCCAGTAGACAGCACTGTAAACTCCACCAATAACTAGTGCAATTATTCAAGAGAAGTTTTTATTAAATTTTTTTGTTTCAAGATGGCATTTTGGGCTGAATATGGTTATGTCCCAGAAGCAATGAGTCTTTTAGTTAAATGTATTTAACCCTCAGGATAATGTTTCTGGTTTGTTTCTGACATAACATCGTCTTGTGTTTAATCTCTGTTGTGTTCTCAGAAACAGGGTTCACAGTGGCCCAACTGGACTGGTGGACTTAGTGCATTTTTTTCAGCAGCTGATTATATCTGTGTGAATGCAAACTTTGAACAAGCTACAGGGCATCATTTGCGTTTTAGAGTTGTACAAAAGTACACTCCAAAACTTTTAAACTCAAGCATTTGCCAGAATAGTATCACACTATTAGGTTTCTGTGTAAAATATCAGAATGCAACATTTATAATCAAATTAATTGGGAGGTTTGTCAAAATTTGCAATTTTAGGAGTTGGTCAGCTCAGCTATTTTAGAAGAAATATATTCATTATTTATATGTCCACAAAAGTATAAGTAATAACAAAAGTAAATATTTTGCCAGCAGTTAAGGAAAATAGGATGAAAAATGTCATACACTGCACAACATGGCCTTTTGCTTGACTTCAATCTGTTTTTAAGTTCTAGGATGAGACAACCTTGACTAACAAACACCCTGTATTTTTTCCTAGCTTCTTAAAACAGCACCCCGGATCGTCTCAGGGTCATCCTCCGACTAATTCTTCTTTTGTACCTGGTAGTTGACACATGATAACCTTTCTCTCCCTTTGCACTCTTTTTTTGCTTTCTTTTCCAATGCCTGAAATAGAAGTGGAGCAAAAAGGTAAATGCGTGGTCTGGTCTTTACCCCCCTCCGGCTCCTTGTTCTGTGGTGTTGAGTACAACTCCCCTCACGTCTCCTCCCCTCTTTACTGCCTCTCCTGTCAAATGCTAAAATCCCCATAGGAGGATTGTTTGCACCCAAGGAGTCCTAATGAATCTCAAAACACAATTTCAAGTGACACCCAGGGTCAGCAAATGTAGCTATTTCTTTAAACCCGAGCTATAGGGAGTCATCTTTTCCAGGGACTCTTGTTTTAACCCTTGAACAATGTGTAGCAGTGTGTATTTGGCTTCCAGTCAGTTTGCTTGGCCCCACTTCTGCTGCACCCATAGCACGTGATGTGAAATAGCAGTGATGGCTGAGTGAGATTGGCACAGTCAAAAGAAAAGTTGGGAAAAGAAAACACAAGAATCTAGTGTTCCCTTTTTATTTGGAACCAATTAAAAATGGGAACAGTGCCATGGCCTCCCTCACCCATCAGTGGTTACTCTCTTTCGTCTATTGCCACAGAAATAGCGACACTCCTTTAGCACTGTTCAGTCTTGAGCCCCCAATCTCCTCTTTTCATTTTACCTCTGCTTTGCTGCCACCACCACCATGACAACCTGTTGTTCACTCTTACCACAAGATGTGAAGTCTGTCCCCCTTTATCACATTGTTTTTTTTGTTTTACGACATGTGACTATGCATGTGTGTCCATACACCCAATTGTTTGTATGGCAACTGTTGCCAAAGTCAGATAGGAAATACTCAAACTCCACTTTTCCATTACCCATGTCTTTATTACAGGTTTTTGTTTTTTAGTTTGTTTTGTCCTTGTTAGGTGTAGCAGCAGACCCTTGACGCAAGTTACCACACATCTGTCATACACATTGTTATTTTTTTTGTTGCTATTCATAAGCTATAGTTTTAATAAAAAAAAAAAAAAGTTAAATTCTTTCACATTTACAGTCCCTGACCTTTTGTCCTACGCCTAAGCAGCAACAGTGATGCGTTTCATAGAAAAATGTGTTTCATTTTATGCTGCAAATGTTTTGCCTTATTTTATTTTTGTCCGTTCTCTTCTCTGTCACTAGTTTTCATTTGTCCCGGGACTCTGAAGGGGATAGAAGCAGCCACTTTCCTGTTTGAAGCAGAGCAACAGGCTGGCTCTTGGTGCAAAGACCCTCTTCAGGCTGGAGATAAGGTCTTCTTCATGCCCTGGACGCCGTACCGCACTGACACTCTCATTGAATACGCATCACTGGAGGACTTCAAAAATGGGCGCCAGACCACCACTTATAAACTGCCACACCGGGTTGATGGGACGGGGTTTGTTGCTTATGACGGCGCTATATTCTTCAACAAAGAACGCACCCGGAACATTGTTAAGTTCGACTTGCGCACTCGCATCAAGAGCGGCGAGGCTATTGTCAATAACGCCAACTATCACGACACCTCGCCGTATCGCTGGGGCGGCAAGACTGACATCGACCTGGCGGTGGACGAGAGAGGATTATGGGTAATCTATGCCACAGAACAGAACAATGGGCGCATTGTGGTGAGCCAGCTTAACCCGTACACCTTACGCTTTGAGGCAACTTGGGAAACGTCCTACGACAAGCGCTCGGCTTCGAATGCCTTCATGGTGTGCGGTGTGCTCCATGTGGTCCGCTCAACCTACGAAGAGAATGAGAGCGAGGCCAGCAAAAGCCAAATTGATTATATTTACAACACGAAGATGAGCCAGGGCGAGTACACAGACATTCCCTTTCCAAATCAGTACCAGTACATAACTGCTGTGGATTACAACCCCAGGGACAACCAGCTGTACGTTTGGAATAACTTTTACATCCTCCGCTACGACCTGGACTTTGGTCCGCCAGACCCTGCTGAAGGTGAGCTCTGCTTTGTATTTTTTATATTTTGTTTTTGTGTAATTATTGTGTCTGGCTGCGGGATAGGAAGTCACAGATGGCTGCCTTTTAATTTTGGATGCAACTCAGGTGTGAGAGTAAAAAAAGAGGGGCTTGTGTTAGTCTTGGGGAAAGGGCTCATTTGCAGACAGAAATTACAGATTCACCTTGGAATGAGGGATGGCTCCCACAGGGATTGTAAAGCTACAAAATGCGGCTTCTTTATTACCGTGAACGCAAGCTGAGGCAGTCTCCTCAGCCGAAAGCTCGAACCCTATCAAATTCTTTAATCTCCAGCCTTATCCAAAACTATTATGAACGCTGCCCTTGTGAACTCTGGATACATCTGAGTATCGTGTGCAGTGAGTAGACCTTAGACCTTTCCTTCCTCACCTTGTTTTTTTTTTTTTTTTAAGTTGTGTTTCCATGGCTACCTCATCAACTTTCTTTCTGTAATAGATCAAGATATAATAGCAGCCCTATTGTGACAAAATATTTTTAAAAGTCTGAGAGTGTGAGCAGTGTGCCATGCGGTGATTCAAGGGGAGATGAATGGTTGAAGGCTGGAAAGAGAGATCAATTACAGCGGAGAATCTTGTCAGGCGGCTCGGGGGTTTAAATTAATCTGTGAAGAGCTGAGAGGCGACATACGTGTCATCAGAAGGGGACCTTACATCACACTGATAATGGGGCTAATTACCTGACAGCTACCGTATCCCGTAGTATCCCATAGAGTTAAAACGCTAAAGCACCCGTACAGAGCAGGAAACAAGAACCTTGACCCTACTCGTTGGTTCACGATGCCCCAAAGAGCTGCTCCGGATTATGATTTTAACTTCTGTAAATTCAGAAGGGCTTTCCAAGTGCAGTAGTGAGGGGAAATGTGATTCCCTGCTTGTGCTGTTTAAAGAAGGGGGGTCAGCGCTGATATCTCAATGGAGCCTGTGTGCTCCTGAACTCTGGCCTCTTGTCAACAGGTCTGTTTGTTTTCCTGCCTATTCCCTGGAATCTCTCCCCAGCATGATAACATTACACCCAAGGGAGAGGCTGTGAAGTATAGCAAGGCAAGTGAAAGCAAGGCTAGTAGCCCCCGTGTCTGTTTTGCCCAACAACCGAAGCCCGCAATTAAGCATGCAATATGAAAAATACTCAGCGTTTAATGAGTTCTCCGTGCGTGCATACTGCCTGCTCGACTATTCACGTCCTGATGTATGTAAATGTAATTAACAAGTGAATTATCATAATTAGCCTCCTTGTCTGAAAAGAGGCTTAGGGAGAAGAGGAAAGTGGCCATCACAGAGCTTTTTTTGAATGAAGGGCTTTATGTGCCTGCTCAGCTTTTGTAATGCGTCGGTAAACAGAGCGCAGTATAGGCTCACTGTAGGCTGCAGCATTTAATCAACAAAGTGAACATAGTTAGCCGTTGATTTTACTCATTATTCCGAGCACTTGTTTCCGCCGCTGTTATTGGGATCCAATCAGAAGTTGAATAAACGTCACCAGGGATCATTAAGTATGCTTTATGAGAGCATTTCAAACTGTTCATAGGAGGAGAGGTCGCATTTCGAGGTGTCATCACTGGCAGCACTACAACCAACCAAAGTGAAAGGCACTTGAAAATAATTGGTTCTTGTTTATTAGGTTTTTTTTTAGAGCTCCACCTATAACTTCTTTAGTGTCTTGCTATTAGGATTTATTGTTGGCCGTGATATGGCATTGTATTAAACAAGCTATTCTGCGGGGTAATCTAATGGCGCTGAAATAATGTTGATCTCTCTCAAACCGAGGGGCACTTGAGGCGTAAAAGAAAATTAATTGTGCCTATTAAGATTCATCGACCACAGAGCAAAGTTACAACAAAAAACTCTGTAAGCATTTGTCTGCTTTGTAGAACACAATAACAGCTGCTGTCCTTTTCTGTCAAAAGCATCAACCTTGGTGCATCCCAGAGACGCACTGAAGTGTATACAGGCAAGATTAGAGGTTGATATTGTGGGATTACATTTTTTGCAGAAAGTGATCAGAGCTGAATATAATTGACCCCAGCAATGTTATCATTGGCTTTGCCTAAACGCGTGTGTTTGCAGATTTGATAATTCTGAGGCTGAGTGCCATGATTAGCCACAATCATTTACCCAATCGATTGTGTTGCTTATTCTTCCAAAACAATTCACACCTATTTAAAGAAAATGTCTGTGTTCGGCTAATGCCTTGTGAACACCAGACTGCGAGGGTCGATACTTAGTGAGTACACCCTCCTCAGAGGACTCTTCAAAGAGTTACATGCCAATAAAACGCACTCTTAAGCTCTGGCTGTTCCAAAACTTAGAGGGACAGTGCTGTAATGTATTTCCTGTGATGTGTGCGGGCATTAACTGATTTTAGTCCAATGAATTCAGAAAAAGCCAATCAGAAGAGCCAGTAATTGCTGAGAGGGTTTCAAACTAACAAGGAGGGAGAATAAGAAAATGAATTTGTCTTTGAGGTAGCATTGATCTTACAGCCAAGACGAGAGGCATAAAATTAATTGCTTTGTCCAGATTGCTTAGAAGCACTTGCCGTAATCTGGCCGCATTGAACACAAGTGGGCCTCAGCCTGCACCACGATGAAATGTCAAGCAAAGGCCTTATTTCTTATCCCGCGTTGCACACACTGTAGCTCTGCCATTTTGTGCTCCGCGCCGCACTCGTGCCTTGCGTTCGGTCGCTCTGTGAATGACGCCTCCAGGTGAGCCTTCAGCACAGGGCACATTTATAGAATCTATGCGCTAAGCCTGTGTTCCACCCGCACATCACCTCGGAAATAGAGACAGTAGTCAGGAGGGACCTGAAAGAAAACTCTCTAATTGTTCGGCTTGTTGCCATGGCATGACACGTTTTAGGGGGGAAATTGTTTAAGTGGACATGACAGGAAGTTTTAAAGTGTATTCCTGTGCGGTGCTACATCCTGTCATCTGCCGCATTGTGCACTGGCTTCCTCTGACTCACTGCTGGTGACTGTGTTATGTCTGCAGCTCCCTCTTTAGTTTCAAGCCTCAATAACACGTGTCTACTAAGTGGTGCAGTATGTATCAATCTCTTTCATGATACTTCTACTCATGCATAATGTTATGTAGATTGCAAATGCAAATTTTATCCATTTTTAATCTACAAATATAGAATTGTAAACATCTTTTTCTAAAACGGGAAAGAGATTGCTTGTAAATACCAACTTTGAATTTCAACTTTGAATTGAATATAAAAATACATTTAGCATTCTTTTTCTTGTTCATTACGAGAAGCACTATGTAGTAGTATGGTACACTTATCATACTCCTTTTGATGATATAAACTCTCCTAAAAGCCTGTTGTACTGATACAAACTGTACTCCTGTAGAAACGTGATCGTATAGGTCGTAACTGGTTTTCTGTAAACTAGCCTCACTGCATAATAACAGTTATCCACAAATGTTGCAAATATAAATGCAGTTAAATTTGTCCACATGTTAGCACATCTGGATGAAGCTCAATTGTAGTGCATCCTCTTCTGATCCATTTGACTGAACTAAAGTTTATGACGAAAATGAAAAGTGCATAGGGATTTCGCTTATAACACGAGCCATCATTCACATTCACTTGTGTCATGAAAGGCAAATGATATGAGATCAAAGTGTATTGATATATTGACTTGCCCTGTTGTAAACTGTCTGGTGGCCTCTACTTTCTAATCCAAGCTCTCTGCCCTCGTCACGTATGGGCTCGAATGAAGCAGAACAGCATATAAACAGCCTAATGTAAAATTCATGTCTTGTGGGATTTGTTTCCCTGTCATTAATTACCAGCAGCTCCAAGTAAAGAGGCAAAAAAGACCAACAGTAGCTCTTATCCTCTGAGACAGTCTCATTAAGTCATGCTGTATCGCTGGGCCAATAAAGACACATGGATATAGAGTATAAGGAGCGCCGCACGCACCAGTGCATCACACCATGTATTACTCATAGTGGTATATTGGGCATCATTAGCATGGCAACATGCCTGTTAGTTTGGTTAATTGCTAGCTGCTGCTGTCTTCCTGCTCTCGCATTCAAAATGTGAATTATTTATTTATTTAGATCCCTTATTGAGACTTCACTGATCCTTTCAGTTTCTATGGCTTACAAATTGAATGCTGCTAATGTTGAAGTGATTTTAACCAAGCTCTGTCTACAATTTGATGTTTCCTTTCAAGTGTATTTGTTATTAAAGCTGGAGGAATAGCCTTGTTAGTGATTCATCGACGGGTTTTATACCAATTAACAACACTCAAAGAGTCTGCAGGTCGACAATGCTTTATTTGAGCATTTGAAGGAAAAATGCTATTTGCCTTTTACTATGAACAAATAATCACCACTCAAAAATCATGTGCAGGGGGTTTAGTGTGCATAAATGCCCACATTTACAATGTATTAGATACCTATTTAATATAAACAGTGCAAATGGCGTAGATGATGCAAACACCCTAATTCTAATCTTGTCATTTTTTCAATTAGGGCAGCTTCTGTTGAGGATGTTACTGTGATTTATTTTAGAGCTGTGGCTTAATGTCATTTTGTCCTTCTCAAACTGTCAGTAACGCTTGAAATCTGACATGTATTCTACCTTCAATATGCTACAATTGAAATATTTCCTAATTCATTTCAAACACAGCAAGAAAGGTTGCCTATCCCAGCTTTAAGAAGCTAATAGTATTTATTTACATTAGTTGTGTGTATATGGAATGCATATCAAGCTTCAAATGCAAGGCCAAACAGAAGTCTTTAGTCTAACATAATCTAATTATGTTTTAATATTTTTTGTCATTTTCGCAAACAAATACTTTAGGATATCCTCTAGGGGGCTACAAAAATATGCAAAAACTCATTTAGCTCCAGCTCATAACGCTTAGACTGACATCCTGACCTAATGTGTTGCAAATAGTGCCCGATGACAGACGGACTTTCAAGTGCCCAATCTCCAACTTTTACACTATTTACAAGAGGTATTATTCAGCATATGGCCGCAGTATGCCTCTGGTGTCAGATTGCCCATCAAGAATGACTTCACCGACTCTCCAGAGAAATGGTGGCTAATTGGTGCCGCCCTCTCTCGGTTGAGTGCTATCAGAGGACACGGGGCTCTCACTAGAAGCGCATTTGCTCTTCACAATCAAAAGAAAATTGTAGCACACACCGAGCCGACACATCATAATAAGCCCACAAATGCATTGACATCTGACAAGCGTGTTACTTGATGTACTGTTGGATAGATATGTTGTACATTTGATGTTCTTGATGTTTTTACAACGACGCTGTGATAGGAAACCCATCACGTCTCAGCTCTAAATATTCCCAGATATTGTATCTTTTCTTTGATTAAAAAAAATTCAGTTAGTCTTCATCTTAGTGCCTTCCTAATTAAAGCGATATGATTTTATGATTCTGCTGCAAACACAAGACAGGCATTGTCCTATTGTCTCTTAACAACTCACACTGATTTTAATTGTGGGGAACGGCACGTTTGATGTGTCTTTCAGAAGTCTCAGAAAAAAGACGTGGTTGTAAATTTAATTTGTGCATATTCCAATGTTTTGGAAGGCAGTGAATTGAAAAACATTAACTTAACCTTTTTTTCTTGTGTGAGTTCATTGGACTGTGTTGCAATGTCAAGACAGACATTAAAATCTTTTAGCTTCTTGATAGAAAAAGAAATGGCTTCTTGCTGTAGCCTGACAGAACAAGACGTAATCAGTGCTCTTCTGAGTTGTCTTTCGAATAAACTGCTGTTTGTCATGTTACTCCAACCTGAAACAGAAATGGTTGCTTTGGAAAGGAAAGTTACATTAATTAAGAATCTTAATAATACATATATCGTGGGTTACTCAGTCCACTCATTTTCAAATGTATTGTTGGCTTACAGTAATTTTTCTAAATAACAAAAAATGTTGACTTGTTTAAAATCTAATATGTAGATTTATCATTTGAAAATCAATACATTTTCACACATTAGAAATTCACATTCCTTTATGGCCTTTTAGAACATGTGAGTAAATGTATCTGTAAACAGAGCCCATTGACTGTACATCATCATTTTTCCTCCTTTGTTTCAATGTTTGTAGCTCCTGAACCATCACAGCTCATTCATAAGCCTTAGTAATCATAGATTTGTCTGGCAATTAATTATGAGCAGAAATATCCCTCTTCTATGCCTTAAAAATAATTACTTGTACAGCTTAAGCTAATATTTAGAGTTTCAATATTGAGAGAAAACATATCTTGAATTACCAGAGATGTTTCCATCACAGTAAAAATGGGCTTCTGCATGTGACACCAAATTTAATATATATTCACATTAAGTAGATTGTGGGAACCATTTTAAGCCAGCACTATAAACATACAAATAAGAAAGTCATATAAACTCCCACATCCCAGATCAGTAGCTGCTCATGACAGTGTCACATAATGTGCAGTGAAACGTTTGAAGAGGTGCTCGGGACCCCTGCGTCGGAGCAATATGCTCTCAGGAGCCGGTTAATCAGGTGATGCAAGCATGCTGTTACAGGCAGATGCATATTAGGCCTGGTATCTGCTGCCGGAAAAGCACGGCTCCGCTCAGGTACGGAGAGCTTTAATATTGCGAAACCCAATTACACTTGCCCTCGTATTGCATTATATGCATATATTGAATCAGGCGAGTCAGCCGATGAATCATCTCACTTTCCCTAAGTCAATAAAAAACTTCACAGGCGACACTTGCGTTTGCAAAACAGTGGGGTTTTGGAATTAGACGGCACTTGTTGCACTGTTATAGGTAGATGGAATTTATTTGTCCAGTGAAAATAGATGAGTCATTGCTGTTGCGGTTGCGGAGGTTTATGCACATCACTGATTTTTAAACTTCTTGGGGCCATGATCAAAAAGTGACATGACTCTTAACCAAATCCAGTGGACTTCCTCTTCTTTTTCATTGCTTTTTCAGTAATGTTAGGTTTTTGCAAACACCTTGCCCTTTTAACCATTAAAATATCAAAGTTATCTCTAGAATTTAAGGGTTTAAATGGAGCTACACAATTTATATGACATTTTCTATCACAAAATCAAAAATTGCAAACCAATCACACAGAATGACAAAATTTACATGACCAACATACATTTTCTGCATTTCAGGATTGATGTCCAATAAAAGCCTTATGTCTCTAGTGTGTCTGGATTTTGAAATGCTTGTGTCAATCCTAGTAACGTACGATGCTTTACTTTTAGGAACACAATATTTCTCTATCTTTTACTCCCCTCATTACATTAGGATTGATTTGGAGCTCCTCCTCATTAGTTGTTGTTGCTAACTAAAGATCCCTCTCCATGCTAACCACGCATGTCAGCTCTTCCTTTTGCAGCCAATGCCAGTGCTGATGTGAGAATGTGTGGGTGACAGCCGCACAATGACTGAATGAGTTTTAAGGTAATTAGCTGGGGCTCTTAGCAGGGGGAAAAAAGGTCACTTGCTAAAATGTCACTATTCGCACACAGCACAGGGTGGTCTCCTACTTTATTTTATTTTTTTTACAGCCAGCGGCACATCAAACGCCGCTGCCTCCCATCTGTGACCTTGTCGTCAGATATCAGCTTTGTAAGAAACTCAGATGTTAGACCAAAATCAGAAAAAGCAAAGATTCCCCCGACTGGATGATTAGTGTGAAACATGAAATGTGGGCTTTGTCACCGTTTCTCTCACAGGAAATGGAGATACGTGCCTGACGATGGAGTGTCAGATAGCATGATATTACATTTTTCCCCCCAGAAGCACTCAGGGACAACACTGGAGTGCCTTTCACTGCGGCAGGGCTCATTGTGGGAAGTTGAGTTTATCTCCAAATACTATCGGGCAGCTGTGGGTAAAATGTATGATCATTCATGCAGCTGACAAGTCACTGAGTAATGAGTATATCTGCTGCTCCGTTCATGCGCTGTCGGACACATGGGTGAAACTGTTGTTTGAACATGCTCCTTAAGTCAGAACACAGAAACTTGAAATTTAGCTAAAGCTATATTTGAGCTATATTTAGTAGCATTCTTGTATAAAAAGATAGCATAAACCTGCCTGCTCAAGTTTTTCTTATTAAATGCAATTCATAAACAGCATTAGGATTAGTTTATTCACATTTTTTCTGGTATTTTACCTCTAGGAGGTGCAGGGCATAGTTTTTAGCTAGACTATTGAGTGCAATTTTACACTTCTTTTCTACAGTCTGAGGGCACCTACAGTAGCCCTGCAGGGGCATTCTGTTGTTCCAGAAGAGATGTGTCAGACAATATGTTTTTAAAATTAGAAAACCAAATCATAATTGTTCATTAATGTCCTAAGCTATCATGCAAGAAAGTGTAAAAAACAACAATAATTAAACATGACAATGCATTTTCCAACAGTGCTCAGTTTGTCCCCTCTGGGCAGTTGTAGGAACAGGAAGTCATGGAACTAAAATGGCTCCACTGGTTCCAATCGAGCTTTAACTGTGTATTTTTTCCAAGATAGGCACATGCAAAAAAAGTTGGGACAGTTCCACTGTTCATTCCCTTTTGTTCAGCTGTATGCCTTTGAAATAATGTTACTGTATTGAGTTAAAGCTGTAAAACTCAGCAACTAAAACAGATACCTACTACTAAGTATAGTAAGTACCTAAGTAAGTAATTCCACTAATGAATCATCATGTCAGCAAGTAAACCATGCCGTTTCAACTTTGCAAATTGAAAGCACATGAAGACCTCAGAATTGGAAGAACAACTTTCTTACTCTGAAACTGGAACCATCTGAGGGCTGCCTGAATGCAGCATAAAACAAACATCTCAGTGATTCCCTTTTATTCTCATTGGCTATTCATACTGTATAAAATTTATAGATTCACTCTTTCTGCTCTCATTTCCTAGTTATCTCCAGGCACTCCGCAGCAGATATCCAGACGCACATGCACTGGTTTTAAACACACCTGAGCATTGCGCGCCTGTACACACACTCGCACATAGATCTGCTCGGCGTGTAGTAGGCGTGGATTGAATACAGTGGAACTGCATTATTGCTGATGTATGGCTTTAGCTCGGAGCGGAGCAGTTCTCCTTCTGCACGCAAGCTTTATCAAAGTGAGAGAGATAAAGTAGGCAGATGGAAGAAAAAAAACAGGAAAAAAAAAAACATAAATGCAGGAAGGCAGGCTTTGTCTTCAGTGTTGACATTTAATCAGCCCAAGGTACTGGCTCTGCTGGGACCAAATCAGTGCAGTGTCAAAGGATGCCACACCGCGAGAACTCATCTTATTTATGGGCTCCAGACATCTAAGAATAAGAGATGTTCATGCTCTGAAGTAGAAAGGGGAGGAGGAACAAGTTGTAGGTGGCTTTAATGTCCAGGGAATGGAAGCTGCTGCAAATCAATAGACAGTCAATGTAAGCAGCAACTTTATGTGTTGTGTAGCATAGTTGTTGAATATTGCATTGAAGATTTGATAACTTTTAAATAATATTTTAAATTTAACTGGGTATATTTGGGCCAAATATATAAACATACCAAGCCTGGCACATAGATTACCAGAATATTGTGCATGATTAGAATTTATTGGATTAAGATGTAAACACTTGTTAGGATTGTTGTTAGTATTGTCTAGCAATTAATTTAAAACTGTTATTGCTGATCATTTTTAAGTTAATGGGAAATTTTTTACACATTTTGCTGAAAAGCTAGAATGAGCAAAATACATTGTTTACATTCTCAGACAAGACAATTCTTACAGAATTGTTTTTACCTAGATCTACTTTTCAGGTTGGAGTATGTCTTTGTATTCCAATGTTGCATTCTGTTACAGCAAAAGGGTGTACAGAAGTACATTGCATTAGTATAACCTAACATCAAATGTAATGTTTCTCACATTGCTGTTCTTTTCTCATTCCAGTGCCAACCATTGAGGACTTCTCCATCCCGCCGTCCAACCCCAAAACCACAACAATGTTCACCACGACTCCCGTATCCACCATAAAGCAGAACAGCGACACCACCATGTCCGGCCCGGACCCCAGAGAGGGCCGAGACCCTTTCGAGGACTCCCGTGGTCCCGTTTCTATCACTGCTGAACCCACTGTCGCCGAGCTGCCGCCTACTCCCAGGCGCTTCTGCGAGGCCATGCGACGGAGAGCTATTGACTGGCCCCAAACCCACACCGGGACCACTGTGGAGAGACCCTGCCCCAAGGGAACCCGAGGTACATGACTTCACTGTTTGTGTTGGAGTTTGAAGTAAATAACATAAACACTTAATCACCACCTAAGCATGGTCTAAATGTACACCTCTTTAGCTTTCCACAAAGAATTGTTTATGTTCCACATCGTAGTCGACCCTTAAAGCCATTTCTCCTTGTAACAAGAGAGCTGAGTGCAGAATGCCCATTTCCTGTTTCGCTAAGCACATGCATCACCATGAAGATGATGGATAATATTTAGAAAGGTACAAAAACAAGTCTGACAAAAAGACCAGTGTTTTTGAATTCTCTAATTACATCCAGAGAGCACATTGGAGCGCGGTCATTAAATTACAGCCTGCTCCGAATCTGGTGTGGAAGTGTAGGAAGTCAGGCATCAAAACCAACAGTAAAGGGAACATTGTGCCGATGGTCGTTATAGCGGCTTGGCTGACAGTGCACAAGAATCTCACACGAGTTACCCTTGCACCCCATCACTGTAACTGACAGAGCTGTCAAAATAAAACCTAGGCTACTGTACGATGAAAGCAAGGAAGAGACAATGTTTTGACTGAAGAGGTGAAAGGGAATCTTGGATTATGTATGTACAGTTGTCAGGGAAGTGGGGTTCATTAGTCCTAATTGCACTTTATAAAGCCAGGATAGTAATAAAGGCTAATTGAGTTTTAGAAGAGCTAACAAACCACTATCAATTTCGTCCAAATGGTGTAAGGTGCTCAAAGTCTTTTACCATTTTTTTTTTTGTAAAGCGAACCGTGCTGGCATCTTTTCAAGTGGCTAGAAATGGTGGTTGCTCCCAAACAGTGGCTTTCCTCCATCCAAGAGTGAGAGTGAATGGAGGAGCAGCAGGAGAAACTGAATCTGAGCAGAGTTTTGGCCCACCTCCAACTGTTGTGTGTTTTCTTTGCTGCTACAGGCATCGCCTCCTATCTGTGCACGATGGCAGGAACGTGGTGCTCCAAAGGGCCGGACCTCAGCAACTGCACCTCCCACTGGGTCACTCAAGTGGCACAAAAGGTAAGACAGGGTCGTGTCAATTATTCGGGAATATCGCAGAAAAAAAAGGGTTTCTATGCAGTATTGTAAGAGTGGAAGTTGATTTTAGTCATTTCCAGGTCTGGCTGGCTATTTCTAAATAATAGCCCATAACCTGTTTTTATCAAATGTATTTTTTTTTAGTTTTCTTGAACAGTTAAGTTAACATCTAAACGTCTGACATGACACCAAAGTAATATATTAAATTAAATATAATATATATATATATATATATATATATATATATATATATATATATATATATATATATATATATATATATATATATATATATATATATATATATATATATATATATATATATTAGATGAATCAAAAACTGAATATACTAAAAACATACATTTATTTTATACCAAAATTTCTTGTAATTCTATATTTTTCACAACGAATAACAAATTTGTTTGTAGATTTTAAGCTTAATAAAGTCAAATTTATTCTCACTCTACATTCAGTCCTCATTCTGCAATAGACATATAAGTAAGCTGTCAGGATACTCTACTGTCAGATATAGTCTAAAGAATCCACTGAGATGATATGGTAATTAAATGTGAAAAGAGCTCAGTGCGATCGAAAAACAGCAATGTAAAGGATCTGAAGTGCAACACCAAATGCAGAGTTCTAGTTTGAGTTCATTACAATCAAAGAGTCGCAAGATGCACACGTTCACCGCTCAGAAGCACAAACAAAGCACTACGCATTACAAAACATGTTACATTCAAAGAGGAAATACCTTGCCCCTCAACTGAAGAAATGAAACAGGTTTTTGTAAATAACAAAGAATAGAAACGTTTTTTAAATGTAAATAATTAAACTGTGGATGTTCATGAGACAGCAATTATCTCAAGGGGGAAAGAAAAATCTTCTGTAAACACATTTGCTTTTTGGTGTAATTGGCAGGCATGGTTTTCTTGGCATAGGTTGTAACATGAAAAATGTCCACAGATGTTTTAAAAACAAAAAAACTGGGAAATTAGTGAACAGTGGTTGCCTTATGCATTCACTACGTAATATACGCAATTAGGTCATAGTAAAGTACACAAAATCATTTAAGATCTACACCAATACACATCATTTCATTATATTTATAGCTTTAATGCTTTTATAACACATGCTATACAATGATTTTGTTTATCAAAGTAAGCCCTGTTGCACTGGATTTAAAATAATTGCTGTGTTACTTTAGCTTAACTTGGAATCATCTAGGCATCCTCCCCACTGTTTTCCTGTTTCTATTTTTAGATCCGAACTGGTGAAAATGCTGCTAATTTAGCCAACGAGCTGGCGCGCCACACGCAGGGGCCCGTGTTTGCAGGGGACGTGAGCTCCTCGGTGCGCCTCATGGAGCAGCTCGTGGACATCCTAGACGCGCAGCTGCAAGAGCTCAGGCCCAGCGAGAAAGACTCAGCTGGACGCAGTTTCAACAAGGTACACTGCAATGTCCTTCCTGCTCCGTTAGTAACCTCTCATTAAACAATTCTCCCTTTTGCCCTAACTCGCTGTCAGCATGACTCTGGGCATTCATTAGCAGATTAGCAGGACACATACTGCCAAACAAAAGCATAGGGAGCACTGGCTTCTACACACATCAGCATAGCCTCAGGTGTGACGGTCGGAAAGGCAGGTCGAGCCCTGAGGCGAGGCTCATTCCTCTGCCGCTTCCTGGTAATTACCAGCTTTGGAAAAATAGCCTCACCTGGTAGTTCCACCTTAAAGGAACTAATGGCCACAAGCCCCCCACCAACACAAAGAGTAAGTCTTCATGGCTGACAAGTGTGGAAGTTGCTCTCTCCTGGAGCTTCCGCAGGCACTCTGCAAGGAAAAAGAGTAGGCCCCAGACTCACCTCCGTCTCTCAGCTGTTGCCAGTGCCATGGAGTGATGAGTGACAGTTTGAAAAATTACATTGTTATTCCGACTTTTCAGCAACGTTTGCTCTGTAAACAAGGTGATTTGCACCAAAATGGCAGCAGTTGTTTGTGCCCTTATGTTCCGACAGCTACATTGCTATTATCCATTTGCAGATAAGAGCTAACAGGTTTTTCTTTCACCGCTGATGGCGCTGCATTGATTTGCATCACAACTACACGTGATTGGCTGGTGACAAGGAACATTGTCAGACGTTAAATGACCAATGATTGTTGCATTTGCCTATTTTGGACCCATTTGCCACGTGTCACAATTTACATCAGGACTGTTTTGTAAACCAATACTGTTTTTTATCAAAATATCAAAATAGTTTGATTATTTAGATTGGCTTCACAGGGAAAGTACTACTGATTGCAGGACGTGCTAATCAGCCATCTGATACAAAAAAATCCAAAGGTGCAGGCACAACTCACAAGATATTGCACTTTTACTCAGTTTACAAATGTTATCAATGTAAGCCCCGCCTTTTACTTGCACCTTGTCTAAGCCATCCATGGCAGTTTCTTTAGAAAGACATAATTCATTCTGTTTTTCTGCAAGCAAAGAAATAGTTGCATCTTGACTTTGTCACATTTCAGATTCTTCTTTGCATTTGCATGATATTAATGCCTCAGAGCTTGTGTGGCAATGAAAGAACATTTCACCTAATGTTCTACGTGTGTGTGTGTGTGTGTGTGTGTGTGTGTGTGTGTGTGTGTGTGTGTGTGTGTGTGTGTGTGTGTGTGTGTGTGTGTGTGTGTGTGTGTGTGTGTGTGTGTGTGTGTGTGTGTGTGTGTGTGTGTGTGTGTGTGTGTGTGTGAATGTGAATGTGAATGCTTCGGTCTATGATTTTCTCTGGTCGGACTAAATTAGGAAGGAATGGCAACTTCATTTAACGCCAAGAAACCGACACAGCCTTTATACAAAGAGCTACATTATTCTCTCCATGTCACGAAATACAAATGACCTCATCCCACATTGTTTATCTTCCCGATGTATTTTAAAGCATCGCTAATGGGCAGCATCAGAATCTAGTCTCAGCGCTTTCCTTCCACTTTTTTTTTTTAATCCACATTATCCGATCCATATTCATATTTAGCATTCACACACCGTTCCCCTGAAAGCGTTTAGTGCTGTCGCATCATTTCAAGGTAGTTCATTAATTCTGTACTGTTTGGTAAGTGGCCTGATTCAATGATCTCTTGTTTATCAGCTCTTTTTTATTTTTTTTCTTGCCCGCCTCTTTCTGCAATCTGTCCCTTGTGCTCGATTCTCTTGTTGTGTGGGAAAAAGCTTCAAAAAAGAGAGAAGACATGCAGGGCATATATGAAGGTATCGCTAGGATTTTCTACTTTCTGACCAGCAGCATGCAGCCCTGTCTGTCTCTACATGTCCCTTATTGTCTTGTTACACTAAAACCACGTTTCCTTCACGCAGGTGTGGTGCTATTTACTTTAGTATGGCACGTTTGGAAGTACAAGCGGGTGTGGAGATAGCAGTGTCAGCTACCCAAGTTATACATGGTTATACAAGATGCATGGAATGAATTTCAAGCAGACTTAAGAAAAAAAAAGGTGCATTGCCAATTACTACATCAAAGAATAGTTTTTTTTGTAGGGACTAGAGATACTGGAGGTAGTTGAAGAAGAAAAAAATTATTGTGTTTAATGCAACATATAAAGCAAATTGTGCTTTTATTCACAAAGCTAAAAGCTCTGGGACGTCCGACTGTATCTTAAACCAGAACGAGCTGTTTATACAAGATGTTCACTATATTGGAGTATACAGCATTTTTCTTCTTTTATTCTCGGCATATGGCTGTTTATCATCAGAACAAGCAAATGTGTCCTTTTGATTCCTATATTCCACATTTAGCTCAATTTTTTTTTTTACCTGTTCTGCTGTAATAGAACCCATACAAAAGGCTGCCTTATGTGAAACTACAAGCTTATTTTGCATTCAAGCCATACTAATCTGACTTGCAACACACCGCTTGGTGGAAACGGGGCTTATGTGCCTGGTAACTGCTTGTACTAGCTCTGGCAGCTTCCTCTCGGCCGTCTGTCCTCTCCGTCATTGTGTCCATCTACAAAAGCCACTGTGAACATCCCTGCGCTTTTGTCCTTTTTCCTCTCAAACTCCTCTGTGCAATCACGTCTCCATCTCTGTTCCTCCCCCACTTTTTTTTCTCTGTTTCTCTTGTCGGCTCCTTATACGTCGTGTGAATAATTGCCTTCCCACGGTTGTAATTGCACCTCCCTGTCAGCCAGAAGTGTGATCAAAGTGGCAGCGTGCTCAATTTTCACTTGCTTACTGTGTACAATTTCTAGTCTCCCTTGTCCCGTTACCATCACAAAAATAAGAAAATCCTAATTTGTATTCTCCCTGGTTGCAGTTGTGTGTTATCGATGGGATTAGTTTCTTGGTGCATTAATATGTTTGTATTCCATTCAGATTTGTCAGTCTGTCCTCTAGACATTTTGTTTTCTTCTTTTGTGAAAGAGGTTTGTTGCTCAGTGCGTTTTGCTCAAAGACACAGCATGATGTAAGCACTCAAGGTGCCCTTAATGGCGCAAAACAAACTCACATTCACTTCTTTTCTTGCCTTTCTATTTATGGAGAGAACAGGGCATATTTTACACAGTTTAAACTTCTGTGTAACTGCTCACATGTGCGTTTAATATAATATAATTTAAGTATAATTACTCCCTACACATGATTGTTTTCCCTCTAACCATAGCAATAGTGTTTGGTCAGTGTCTACAAAGCCACCATTTTGGGAAGATCAAGAATGCAGAGAATTTACTACACTACATCTTGTTTTCGATCGTGTTACTTCAAAACATGTTGCTCTTCAGATATACAACTGAAGGGTTAATAATTAAATAAATTAGTTTTAACAATTGTCATGCGCCACATCCCTTGTTTTAAAATCCAGTGGTTTAGCAAATGACACTAATTTTACAGGCTGGCCTTTGATCTCCAGTGACCGGCACATGATTCAATCATTTCTCGCCATTTCAGTGAGAGCATAAACTGGAAAGTGTTTTTGTGTTCTCAAACTTTATATATATATAGCCATACAATACAGTTCGTAATCAAATAACATATCATTAACTAAGAAGAGCATTAAAAAAATGAATTGCATTAAAAATAACCCAATGTGTTAAAAACTGTTAGAAAGTGTTGGGTGTGTTGTGAGAAGTCTCACTAGGAGACCCAGCTAAGTCGCTGGCAAAGAGTTAGGATACCTTCAACATGTGTAATGTATAGATCTATCAAGTCTTAGCTGATTGTTCAATTAGCATCAATCACTATAAGCACACGTGATGTCATTTTATACATGCGCTATGTTTTATCCCGGCTTAATCCAGAGGGGCTGCAGGTATTAGTTGAATTTTTCACTTGGTAGAAATCCTGCTGGAAACCTTGTATTAGAGGAGTGCAAGTAGTTTGGGTGTTGTAGGGGATGTGTATGTGGTGACATTGCAGAAGCCTCTCTGTAACCTGTTTGTATGTTACTTTCTACTTTTGGGATATGTTGCACATATGTTTGTATAAATGTAGTATTTAAAATTAGCATGTGTATGTTGTAAACTCATAGATAATGGGCATCTAATTGAGCGTCATACTAACCTTGTGCTGCAGCTGGATTCTTGCGAGATTTGGGAATTTCCAAACTCGGGTAAATTCTTGTATCGCGACAAGCCCACGGCTTAAATCAAACTTTGGCCTCACTGGCCTCTTGTGACCAATGATGTGGCAGCACAAACAGGAAGAGGCGGGTTTTTAAATTGACAAATGCAACAAGCGTCTTTTCTCCACTTTGTTATCAACATGGCTACACTGAAAGACTTTAGCGTTGATGCTATCGTGTTTAGCTAATGCTAAAAAATGTGGCACTAAAGGATTTTCTGGAAGGAAAAGATGTTTGTCCTCTTCTTCTACTTGCTTTGGCATATTCTAAATCTTGTAGACTTTAATACATGCTCTTTTTATTGGCCAACGTCCTTGTTTCATTTACCAATTTAGTGTTGGTTACCATTCCTTTTATTCGCAGACTTACTTTGCTGTAACTGTTACTGTTACAGCGTTTTGTTTATTTTTGTTTCTTCAGGCGCAATTTGGTTACAATTTTAATTGAGTGGCTAAACAAATCTTGTGGTAGGCGAATACTAGTCGGTGCTCCAATCATCTACCAAGTTTTTGACGAAAGGTGCCTCTTTCAACGGGAACCTTCCCAGATGGTTCTGTGAGCAGTTCTAGCTGGTAGTCTGGAGTCAGGTTAGCGTCATAAATCTTAGGAAGGACTTGTATTTGAAAAGGGTATAGGTAAAAACAAGAGGACCCTTTTATATAATTGGCTGAGTGTTGGGTAGCATTACTTTTCAAAGTAACTCAATAGGTTACAATGTGGGTGCTCTTAAAAACAAACATGTTACATTACTGCGTTACTCTCTGATAAAATGCGTTGGAGTATTCGTGCATTACTAAAATCTCTGTACTGCAGGATGTTGCTTGGTGTCTGCGTAGGTTTCCTCCAGGTACTCCGGTTTCTCATACCATAAAAAGACATATACAAAATAGGACTTCAGATGGAAATGACCTGTTAAGCTGTTACAAGCATCTCTGCTTTGGCGTAATGTACCTTGTATGCTGTCATTAGATGAATAAATAAAATAAAAAGAAAAGGTTTGATAGATAACTGTCACAGGAAGCAGCGCAATACTGTGCAAAAACGTAGCGGAGACAGACTTCAGTCAGCTGCTATGATCAGAGGCTCTTATGAAAAGAACAGGCAGCGTAGTGATACACTCATGTGCATAGAGTTTTACCTGCAACAGTGAACGTAACGCACTCGATTAAAGTTTGTGCAGCTTCACAAAACATATGCCTGTCAATAGACATTGCACGGCATTGCCTACTACGTATTAAACTATACCGCATTGTTTCTTTTAGTTCCATTACAGCAGCAACAGTGTGAAAAGCCTGCTGATAATTTGAATTCTTTGTGTACAGCCCAAACTCTTACTAAATAATCCATTTCCCTTGACACGACAAGCCCCCAGGCCCCTTTAGTAACACCCCTGCGATTTGTAAAGTGACCTCCACCCAGATGACAATTAAAGAGGATTCAATCCCAGCATAGTTTCTTTCTGTGCTGTACAAATTAGAGACAGCAGACCTTTTTCGCCCTTTCCGAGATTTCATGGGTCCTTTGAGGATGGCTCACCAGGAGGCAAAGACCATTTACTGTCTGTCTGGTTGTAATGGCTCCGACCCTGTAATCGCTAGAGCTGTCTCTTTCTCCTGTGCACTCATATTAACTCCTATCATAGTTACTGCTCACGAGCCTTGGGTTGCCGGCAAGGTCAGGGCCAGAGAGATTGATTTGTGTGCTCGGCCTTGAGATATAAAGACATGCTGGGAGCTCTCTGTCTAGCTGCACTCATCATGGCTGTGGTTAATGCGGACTTTTGTGGTTAAATGTTGTAGTTAATTATATATTGGCGCAGACTTTGGTTGATCTTACTTGTTATTACAGGCTAGACTAGTCTGTGGTCAATTAGTGTTTTGGATAATCACAGCTCCAACTAATTGGTACAGTGAGCAAGGGCTTGTTGTGGTTAATTACCGTTATTGTGGCTGAGCCTTGCTGCGGTTAATGGCACCTTTGGTTAAACTGTCACTCGGATTTATCATGTCGTCTCGTGTTGCTCCAGATTAGAGATGTCAGAATCGAGTCAATGAAGGGCCACACTACGACTAATTATGTCAACTGCCAAAAATATTGAGTAGTTTAAATAAATTAGACAACCTGTTTTGAATATGTCTATTGTTTATCGTTATTGCAATATTAACATATATTGCATGTTTTCCTTATCTCGTTTAATTACATTTTATTCATGTCATTTAAACACACTAACAACCTACGATAAATTGCAAGAATGTCTAAAATTTGAAAAACACCTGACTGACCTTTGCTATGTGTGTTCTATTAAGAACAGCGCAGAACCGCCTTGAACACGATTAGTCAAAGTTTACAACCCTTTGCCGTGACCGTGCCATGCAGAAGCCGTGAACTCACCCTCCCCAGGTCAAAGGAAACTCTTGTTATAGGAACATGTGATACTTGTGTGGGTTTGTAAGGAATGTTTGGCTTACTTACCGCTTATCAGAAACCAGGAAATAAAAGGATTTGCCATCCAAAACAGGCAGAAATTCCCCTCATTCTCAACTTGAGACTGCCACTCCTGACACGGATTTCATCATAATGCCACTTTCCTGTTTGAAGAGAATAATGCTCGAGGCTGTCATGGGCAGATCCTGTTATGGAAACAGGCTGATGGAGGTAATTGTTATATGGAGAAAAAAAAGGCTGCTTTAAACTTATTATTGAGGAGGTTGCATTGTGGACTTTGTTGTGAGGAAAAAAATATTGCTTTTGAATTTCCCTTTTTCCCTCAAGCATTTTGCATTTTAGGTTTGTGCTGATTTTTATAAAAAGAATATGAAAAAATACATTATGCATTTGATACGATCGTTATTATTTAACTTACTTTTGGCTTCCTTGCATCCACAGTCTTGATATTTTCATTTTTTTGGTTGTTGTTGTCACTGTCGGCCATGCATGCCCTTTTATCATTTGCTGCCCAGACTCCCCTCTTAGTTATTAAACTCAAGTTATGATGGGAGCAAACAGTATGCTGACATTTCACTTGTCTCCATGGATACAGGCGATTGTGGACACTGTTGACAACCTCCTAAGGCCGGAAGCGCTGAAATCCTGGAGAGACATGAATACCACGGAGCAGACACACGCTGCTACCATGCTACTGGATACTTTGGAAGAGGGGGCCTTCGTCTTGGCGGAAAACCTCATCGAGCCAGCCATCGTCAAAGTCCCCGCTGAGAATATCAGTAAGTAGCCTGATAACACTAAACTAGACTTGTCTGCCAATCACAGTCCCTGATTTTTCTCCAAGGCTGTGCATCATGTCTCAGCAAAATTGTTTTAAAATGAGTGTCAGAATCAGAGGTGGGTTTTTTTCTTATTTATTCCGGCCACGAACAAAGTGCCTATTCCCTAGGGAGGATATGATTTTAAAAAAATGGCTACATCTCCTCCTGCTGATGTCGAGGAAAAAAGATTTGGTGTCTCTTCAATAAGCCGCCAAATAACTCCTGAAAGGCAGTTTATTTGCATTGTGATAGAATTTAAGTCTGCTCTGAAGAGTGAATTGTTATATCCCACTCATAGCTCTCTGTTACTATGGTTATATCCAAAACTCACCTCTTTTGTCTTATACCTCATTGAGTTTTAATCTTTTTCTCGCATAGTAAAGTCACCTCATTGAATGTGCGCTGCAAGATGAACTGCCCAGACCTCTGGCGGAAAACAAAGAAAGCAATTGAATGGCATTGTTCCATTCACACAGCACTCTATCTGTTCTCTTCAAGGCTTGCCTGTTAAGTGGTAGCTAGCTAAGCTGATAAAGACTGGCTGCGCCATCACTAACAATTCACTGATTAATCCAAAATTTATATTGTCTCAGTCATTGTGGTTAACTTAGTCAATTTTGTCAGTTAGCATTGCATTTAGCAGTAGCTTAATTACTTCAGACAAGTAGCCTATAATCCAATGAACGCCAGGCACTTTAAATAAACCTAGCCTATTGAGTAGAACGATAAATAGTAATTTGATTAATCTGAGTTTTTAATATTGAACAATGTCAAAAACATTTCTTTGAACACTGTGCTAAACACTGTGTAAAGGGTAACGCTGCTGTAGCGTCAGAATACCTCAAATAATTTTTGTAATAACTCTGAAGAAGAACTAGAGACATTAATAATCACCAGAGAAAAGAGTCCTTTTACCTCTGAAATGCCTTGGTTAAAGAGAAGTAGCAGGAAATAGATAAATGGTAGTAGAATTGTGTCTGTGTGGTGTTGATTTATGCCTTTTAGCCATGGGATCCAGAGCTTTATTTATTTTTAGACTAAAACACTTGAACACAGTGTTGAAATTAAGTATATAAAACCTGATGTATGGTGACAAAAAACTAAATTTAACGTAAAATAAAAAAATTCAAAATACTAGCGAGGCTACTAAGCTGACAAATATCTATATGGAAGCAAAAGAGTCAAATACATCTTAATGCGGAGCTACTTTTGTTTTATTTATTTAACAGTGCCGTCTGTTCAAATATACAGCTTTTTCTTTAATTGCTACATTCATAGGCTAGTTGAGCTCAGGCTTATCAGTGCAACAGAGATAATACCCCAGAAAGTGAGAAAACGCACAATGTGCCACAGAGCTGTTCACCTAACCTCCCTTCAGCAGTTGACAAAAAGAGTGAAAATGATTGTTGCTCCTAATTAGCAGTTTGTCGAAGCTGAAATGGCCCCCGCAGGCACATCAAGCACAACATGACGAGAAGGGGAGGGAGACTCAGAATAAGGGGGGACTCAAAAGTAGACAAAGAAGGCGGGCAACTAGAGAACAGTTCCTCATCTTGGGCTGTCAGAAGCCATCTATCTGAGGAAGTGAGGCCGTTGGTGATGGGAGGGTGCGTGCTGAAACGTGCGTCCTCCTGACCTCTCAGTAATATCACACATCAAAGGGAGCACCACCCGGCAGCTGGCAAACCCAGAGAGGGGCTGTAGGAGTTTGGAGGATTTTCAGAGATTTGCTCGTCGAGCCCAGAGTTATCTGAACCTATGGGGAAAAGAAAAAGTAAAAGCTCAATGATATTTTTGATCCTATGAATATTTGACATTCATGCTGCAATAGGCTGCTCACTTGCCTCTGCTTTTCTTCTATCTTGTCCTTGTTGTTATTTTTTTCTTTCCCTCTTTGCCTCTGAGGCTTTCACAATGCAAAACCAGCAGCTTAGTGACACCAATTCTTTGCAAAGGATCCTCTGTGGGGTCTTGCCAGTAAGATTGGATTCTGTTACTGGTATAATAATTCTCAAATCTTTACACAGTCCTCGCTGGGCATTAACATTTTCTCTCTATTAAACACCGTGTACTGCTTATAAAATGACTGCCTCATGAGTCTGTCTCCTTTCACCTTTGCACCTCACAGTGCTGGATGTTTACGTGATAAGCACCGACGGTCAGGTGCAGGACTTCAGGTTTCCCCAGACAAGCAAGAGCGGTGGGTTTCTGCAGCTTTCCTCCAACACTGTCAAAGTCAACAGCAAAAACGGTAAGAGCAACATACCTGGCGCAGAAACTTTTAGAAACAGGGATTGGACTTTTACCTTTAGGTATTGTTATTGACGCTAATGATGTAAAATCACCTTCTGCTACGCCTTACTCATCTTTTTATGGGACAGTATATTGTACTAATTGGATAACCAGGGACACTAATGCTACAAAGAAATGCATGATTTCTCACAGGAGAGCTGTTAAATGTAGATCATAACAGTTGGGCCTCAGATTATTCATAATTTTCAGTTTTTTAAAGAATTTTTATACCGTAATTGATCCAGTCATTTTGGATAACGTCAAGTTAGTTTTTTGCCACTGCAGGGTGACCATTATTTGAAGGATACAGTAGAACTATTACAGTGGTACGTGATTATTGGGAACACACTAACCCTATCTGATAAATGTTTGTTCTTGATTAGATAAATGGGAGCAGGATACAAGAATATGTGTTCTTTATTTTTATGTGGTAAAACAGAAAAAAGCCATTTCCAGAATTTAGTCTTAATATATTAGGCTTTACATTTTACTAATTCCCATTCGACCACCTGGTAAATCTGAAATGTATATCTTCTGTCTCTTTCATTTTATTCTTCTGTGCATGAGATAAATGTGTTATTGCCTGTTGCAGGTGTTGCTAAGCTGGTTTTCGTGCTGTACAAACACCTGGGTGAGTTCCTGAGCACAGAGAATGCCACGCTGCGAGGACTGGGTGACCCGACCAGACGTAACCTCTCGCTCACTGTCAACTCCCACATACTGTCGGCCTCTATCACCAAAGAGTCCAGCCGCGTGTTTGTGGCCGACCCCGTGATCTTTACACTGGAGCACCTGGATGTAAGACTCCCCCACAGCACTCAGCAGACGGCAAATATATTGAAATGGCAACTCAAACCTTTTAATTGAGTGCTCTATACATAATGGTTATGCTGAAAACTGTTTGAGAAAGGAGAGCTGGTATTAACAGTATTTTCTTATATAAACATAAGGAGACAATATTTAATATTTTTACTTTACAGTTTATATGTGTGTGTGTGTGTGTGTGTGTGTGTGTGTGTGTGTGTGTGTGTGTGTGTGTGTGTGTGTGTGTGTGTGTGTGTGTATATAATACACAAAATTATTAAATGTTGTGTATAATGCGATAATACACAACATTTAATAATGAATTAAAAATTTGTGTACTGCTATAAACACAAAAGCGCAATATCATTTTGTTTGCAAAAACTTTAAACAAATAAGGTGCTTTTTACAGCAGTTAAAAGTTAGTAGCAGTTGAAATATTTCTTGTAAATCTCTTTACAATTGTCTTTTAAATCTTATACATTAATGTAATCAAATTAAATATTAAACCAAAAATATTTGCCATTTCCAGGGCATTAATATTTTGTTTAGTTTGTTATAGAAAATCAAGTTATGTCCAGTGCCTGATATGATAACATTATAACAATGTAAACAATATAAATGTCTCATTACAGTCAGAGCATCTGAGTGCAGTCTCCGCTGTTCATCAGTATAATGCACTGTAACGCTGTCGCTTATGTAGTCCTCTCCTTTTTATACAACTTGTGCATTCTTCTTGTGAGGGTGCATCATGAGGGCGGCTCATACGTGCAGGCATTCGTTGCGATCCTATGAATGTTCTTCAGACCGACAACTTTCACTATACTAATCGGCCGACGTTAACGCGATAAAATAATTGTCAGCGTTAAATCATTAATGTGTTAACGCAATAATAATGCGTTAACTTGCCCAGCACTAGAATATATATATATATATATATATATATATATATATATATATATATATATAATAAAAGCAACTACCTGAGTTTAAAGGAAATTAATTCTACAACAAAAGCCTCACATTTTATACCTTGTTATTATACTTTCTATTCTCTCCTTTCTGTCTCTTATTTAAGTAAATTTATGGATGTCAACCCCACATAGAGTCCTGTTAAGTCCCATCCTGGGAGCCATTTTACTCAAATTGTCAAATTAATCTTCTGCTTTACTTAATGGTTTGAATTCTTTGATCATATTTTTCAACCCATTTAAATGCATGTACATATACCCATAAGCATTTGATCTCCACAGATAACAGCTGTTAAGAAAGAAAAGCCCAGCTTGCCATAACATTTCCACTTCTTATACACTTAGCAATATAAAATATACAAGGTGTGTATAGTTTGTGTACAGCCATGCATATTGTAAAGCGTGTTCATCCAAGTTTAATCATTTTGGCTCTGTGTGTTTGTGTTTTGCAGAAAGAGCACTACTACAATCCCAACTGCTCCTTTTGGAATTACTCAGAGAGGAGCATGATGGGATACTGGTCCACCCAAGGCTGCAAACTCCTAGAGACTAACAAGAGCCACACCACTTGCTCGTGCAGTCACTTGACCAACTTTGCCATTCTCATGGCTCACCGGGGAAACGTGGTAAGTGGCCCTCCCGCGGTGATTGCACGAGCCGTTTCTGTCTCAGATGGTTGTTCTTCCGTCTCGGTGATAGATTTTCACACACACGGCAAGAACAAGAATGGCATTTCAGTCAAGATAATTAGATTGTTGCTGGAAGGGCCGGGAAAAAGGAGGGGGAGATTGTGAAAAGAGGTTGGGAAAAGGAAGCATGCTGTCACTTTAAAAGAACAAGATAGTGAATCAGGATAGAACACGCCATACTATTATCAGAAGTAATTATCTTTTACCTGTGGTCCGTGTCTAATATTCCTTTATACATATGTCCATGGGAATCATGGGAAACACTATAACCTCAGCTTAAACTTATATTTCCACCCCGATTGAAGTGGTGTAGGATCCATTTGGTCGTGAAATGCAATTACAATCCAATTACATGATAAATAGCATGTGTAGCAAGCATCTAGCCAGTAATAAATGCTAGGGATAAGTGTGCGGTTCATTTAATAATACGTCGCGACTCATGAACTCTGTCCCTGTCATTTGTCTTAACCTCAACCTTAACCGCAGCCTGAAACCAGACCCCCGAGGCAAGCCTTAGCCTCACACCAATTCCCTACAAATCACCTCGACTGCAACTCCTGCCCTGAATAAAGTTACAAATATCACAGAAGAAATTGCCTTACTTTCAGCCCACCCTGTCCTTGAGAGAGGAATGGGAAAAAAATCTGCTATTTTCACATTTGTGTTTCTTAAAAGATCATATGAAAAAGCCCAGCTCTCAGAACTCTTGAGACATGGTGCCGTTTGACATTGACATTAAAGGAGAATGTACATGTGGACATGACATCAAAAGGTGGCAGATGTTTGCGGTCATTTCTTCTTCTTTTATCGTCTGTTCTTTATAGTCTGAATAGGAGCTAGAGGCTTTCAGAAAGTAGTACTTAAAGGTAGAGTAGGCAACCAACTGACCAAAAAAAGCACACTTGTTACAATGTCACTTCAGGAGCTGCAATAAATTCAAAAACCCTGAACGAAAAGAGCGACTGTGTATTTGTTTGGTTGCTAAGTGTACTCAACAGATTTACACATATGTAAGAAAATGTGCGTTTTGCATTAATAAAAAAATAATTGCTTGAGTTTGACCTAAGGAAAAATACTGGAAGCCTGTAAATAATGATGTAACATACTGTGTATATGGATTGTGGCATTTTCGATCCCTAATTAATAAACACCACATGTTTAGCAATGAGCTAGTTTTCACTCAATTTATAAAGATTGAAAGTCAAAGGCATACAAATTACTTATTTTAGAGAGTGAAATACTTAAGTGTTGCCTTGAAATGTAATCACCATAGCAACGTGGCTGTAATGACGTTCTCGACAACTCTTCAAACTCTCTTCAGGGCGACGGGAGCGTCCATGAACTGCTCCTCACTGTCATCACACGGATGGGCATCGCAGTCTCTCTGGTCTGTTTGGCCATCAGCCTCTTCACCTTCTGCTTCTTCAGAGGTTTACAAAGCGACAGAAACACCATCCACAAAAACCTCTGCCTGAACCTCTTCATCGGTGAACTGGTGTTCCTCGTGGGCATCAACATGACCGAACCAAAGGTAGTGGAGAGGTCCTAGAGAGCTCGGGGATAACTTGTGTTAAATTTACTCATGTGCAGTTATTGACCTTTTTGATTTTTGGCTTTTATTTTGTTATATTCAGTGTTAATTGAAAGTATAATTTTTTCCTGCATTTAGTCTTTAATCTGTTAAACTCTTTAATCACAGAAATGATTATCCACTACTGAGTAATAATTTTATTGTATAATGTTGTCATTCCAGTGTTACATTACATTTCTTAGTACAGTAAAATATTATAAAATTATATATTTTTATTTTTATTCTTAATACAATACAATACAAACAAATGTTCAATGTACACTCACAAATAGACACATCATACAAACAATTTACAGTTAAATTTAACAAACTTTACTGACTCATTTAAAGTACAACACAAACTCCATAGTTTGAAAAACAGCTGCAGTTCTCCATTCACAAAAAACATCTTCATATTAATGTCATTAATGTGAGCTTTCCTTTTGAGTTGTCAAGAGAGTAATAAGTGGATTTGCTGGTTGTGAATTGGCCAAACCCAGACCGAGCTTTTGATTTGAAACTGCTCTTACCTTTGTGTGTAACATCTGCATATGTCTTCCTCTCAGCTGGTTTGCTCCATCATCGCCGGGGTCCTCCACTTCTGCTTCCTGGCGGCATTTGCCTGGATGTGTCTAGAGGGCGTGCAGCTGTACCTCATGCTGGTTGAAGTGTTCGAAAGCGAGTTCTCGCGACGAAAATACTACTACATCTCTGGGTACCTATTCCCTGCCGTTGTTGTGGGCATCTCGGCGGCTATTGATTACCGGAGCTATGGCACACAACGGGCGTAAGTGTGACATCTTTATGTTTGATTAAACTTTTGAGGGTAGTTTGTGCTGAAGTTAAATGTGCCTTGTGGAACACATCAGACAAAACATTTTTTTTTTATATTGTCTTTGCATTTGCCTTGGAAAAGTAAACATTTAAATCGCATTAAAACTCAGTAGAAGACATTTTAGTGCCAGTACTTCCTCCTGTTCTACCACTGCCCAGAGTGGACAAACTGAACACTGCTGTAGGAGACACACACTTGTGTTTCTTTTCAAGCTCCCATTCTTGCATTAAGGTTTTGGACATTTATGAACCAAATTGATTTTGTTCTTTTGATTTTCTGGATTTATTCATAGACAAGAGCATGTCCCTGTTGGGCTACCATAGCTGTTGACATGTTCTAAAAAGAAGTGTGAGCTGTGGAATTGCAGTCTACAATTTTGCCACTATATGTCGCCCAAAAATTACACCCCCCAAATTTAGGAGCACAATTTCCAATACCAAGTAAATAAAAAGATACATTAGTAAATTTTAACATCAATTACAAACCATTTGGTTGTCTGCTAGCATTATCTAGTAAAAGGTTCTTGGTTGCATTTGAAGAAAACAGTTTTCCATCCAATCATAATATCAATGTTAAAAGGGGTATTTTTTGTGGTCTTGGCTGGGCTTAATTTAAAATATTTCATAAAATATGTTCACTTCTGAGACTGCGGCCATTAAAAAGTCTAGACAAGTCTCAAGACCAAGGCCAGTGTCAACATTACAACAGTCGTGCTTGTATTGATCTCCCTGATCGGACACACATCCAGCATGCATGTATGTAATGCTATTGGAAAAGGAAGAACATCTTCGCTCCCATGACAAATATTCACCCTGTCACGGCTAAAAGAAGAAGAGGCAAAGCTGCAACATTAATGACTACACCAGCTAGCTGCTCTGGCCTGCTGGGTTTTTTATTCTTTGCATGTGGGTAATTGCTGCCCTTGTCGGTTAAAAGTTTATGCACTTCTCGAAGCAGCAAGCTGTATGATTTGTACCACTGCAGTCATCTAGTTTATGGGATTTAAGTTAACGCCCTGTTTTTCAAAGTCCATTTTATTGCTGTAGTCATCACTTTAATTTCAGTTTCTTGGTGGTACACACAAGCCAAGGTCCAATTCATTCCGGACCTGCCTGCGATATATTGGTGACAGTTCTTAGGTACACATAGTCAGACTGTGAAGTCATGCAGCCAATAACCACTAACTTTAAGACTGCAGCTTCCCGTGGCACCAGGCCAGAAACCCCTTTAGGTCTGCTTTTCTGTGGTCAGTGGAGTCTTCATTCCTCTTCAGTAGCGCGTTTCATCCCACCAGCTCTGCCGGGCACTGATCGATGACACACAAATTTGTTTTGGCAATGAGATGATGAATGAACTAAGTATCCTTTTTTCGATCTATAGATGCTGGCTGAGGGTTGATAACCATTTCATCTGGAGCTTCATCGGACCCGTAACTTTCATAATTGTGGTAAGTCTGTGTACAGGTATATCTTTCAATTAGAAAACATTATAGATTTTCTCTCTTTTCCCCGTCTCTGCGCTGGCAGCCTCTCACTTGTGTGCTCTCAGATCAATTTGCATGAAAGGAAAGTGGTCCCATTATAGCTGACACGAGGACATCAGTGTCCACTCAGCCATGAAATCCTCTGAAATCAGAATTGGTGAGCGGCGGCGAGTTGAAGTTGTTTGGTCCTTGCTGTACATTGAGCGAATCCTCCCATCCAGCAATCGGGAGGGAATTGTCTCAAGCGTGAAGGTCATATGCTCTGTGGAAAACAAGGTTGGCTGTGGAAAAAGGGCAACATGGAAGTAATGAGTGGGTGGGCCAGACACCGATTACCACTGCCCATAGCCCCGCTGTGGATCATGACACATCCCCACAGCCAATCCCAGCGCACAGACGGCTCCTTCTTCACCTGTTAATATTTCATGTGGTGAGCCGGGTGCTCTCGATGACTCACATTCAGAGGCTCACCAAACCTGCACCCGGATGTGTGCGAGAACGTACATACATATGGTAATAGCATGTAAATCTGTCCATAGGCTGTAAAATGGATAAAACCTTGAGAAGAGCTGTGTCGGCACCAGCGTATTTTTGTGATTTATTTGGCAGAAGTGCAAGAATATTATAGAGGACAGCCCCTCAGAGAGAGCGCAGGAGGGGGGCGTCCATGTGAGCGCATCACTGCCTCGCTCCACGTCCGTTTGTCTGTCTCATTGGATCTGTATCGTCACTCCTGGCTGTGTTAAACGCTTCTCCAGCCACTCAAATCATACAGACACAAACCAGCACCCAAAGCTCAGCCTTATTGTGATCTAAAAGCCTCTCTCTGAATCATAGCCACTCCTTTCCTTCATGTGTGCCAGCTGTGTTTAATTTCACTTTCTTTGTTTCCTATAAACACCTTTTCCCTGTCACCTCTATATGAAGACATCTGCTTCAAATCTTCAAATGTTATGACAACACTACAGCGTGCTCTGAATATAGTCAGTTTTGTATTATTTACCCATGTCTTTTTTCAATATAACATTACTATAGCAGTTATATTTATTCTTATTATACACATTAAAATAAAAAAATATTTTTTTTAGGTTAATTTCAATATAAAAAAGAACAGAACAAACTGAAGTTTGAAACCTATAGAAGAGGATGTATTTGAGACAAAATGTCATGCATAAATATTTTTAATACTTTTATGAATCCTGCACAATTCTTTCTCCTAATGTCTAATAATCTCAGAGTTATGAAAAATTAATGAATTTTATGTAATTACAGTGTTTTTGTTTTTTACAGTTACCTGCTTTTCTGTTAAAAAAACAAAAAATCCATTTAATCACACAACAAGTTTAGAGCCTTACCTTTTACCTTCAACTTCTAGCTTTTGAGGTCAGCATCAATCTGATACAATCCCTCAATTATATCCATCTCATTAATCACTGTTCTAATTCATTGCCAATATTTATGCTGGTTTAACTTTTCTCCCCTTTTCACTATTTTTGTTTTCCTTTTCGGGCTGTTTCACTGTGAAAGCAGACGTACTTGGAATAGGCACTTTTCCACTAGGATTTTCAGCTACCATTAGTTTATTGTAGGCAAACAGCCAATGGGGGAGTCCCTTATTCGGACTTTTTACGGATGGAACATTCTCATTTATCAAAATCCTTGAAAATAAAGCCAGGACATTTTTATTATTGGTTCTCTGTCCAGTTGTCCTTGTATAAACCATTATTAAGCTACATGCCAGCCTTCTGCTTCAGTTGTCACAGGCTGTTCATTTAGCGCAGATCTACCTACAGCATAGAAATCTTTGTCCTGAATCACTTGAATGTTTTTCCTGGCCTCAAGAATTTATTCTTAAACACACTGTAAATTAGACATAGGTTCATTAGATAGTACATGCTATTTATTTTCTCTCTCCAAAGAGCATTTGCTTGTGTCAACGTCGGCGATTGCACTTACAGTCCGCTTAGAAAGAGGGAAAAGACATTTTAAATGCAGCTCGTGTTGAAGGCCACTGCTGTGTGAAGTAGACCAAAGCGTTCACCTGGCACTGTTATTTTTTCTTTTGGAAGTCAGTGTACTTTTATGATCTGCACCAAGCCATTAAACTTTCATATTCTTCTCAGAAAAATGTATGCTGCTGTTGCCTTTCCCCCCTACGCTCTCTGTATATAGAGTTAAAACCACTATAGATTTAAGTTGTATTCTGGGGTGCAATGCTGGTAAGTCATTGTGAAACAGAACTGGGCCTCTGTGACAGGAATTGGATGCCATTCTAAGTGCGTTGTGTTAACTCTGATCCGCGTCTGTTTTGACAGGTCAATGTCATCTTCCTGGTGGTGACCATGTACAAGATGGTGAAGCACTCCACCTCCATGAAACCCGACTCGTCCAGGCTGGGGGGTATCAGGTGAGGGGTGTCACTCGAGGAGATTAGGTGACGGCACACTGCGGTTACTTCTGCTGTCAGTCCACAGCAGAGTCAATCATGTGTGAAGGGAAAAATAACATGCGGCGTTACTGCGTTTGCCGCTCGAAATTTCTCATCTGTGTTTGACCTACACATTTATTTGGTTTCCTCAATGTATTTTGTCCGCTGCCTTTTTAGATCATTTATGATTTGGGAATGTGCACCAGGCTGAGTTTTATTGCCTTTTTTTTTTATTTCTTCATAACTGCTTCTGTGACCCTTGGTATCTCTCGCTCCAGAGCTGCAGTGCTTCACAAGCCTTCTTAGAAGATAGACCTAAGCACATGCCTTGTAGATTTAAAGATTGTAAAAAAAAATGTATTGGCTGCATTGCTCAATTCGGCTAAATAAAAATCGTCCACTTCTTTGCCTCAATTCTTGTCCAACAATATGTCTGAGGGCAGTGCGGCATATGTTGTGTGGGCGATTTTGCAGCAGCCAATGAGAGTTTGTCCAAAATGCAAACTAAATTATCTTCTATTTTTTTATAATCTGTGTCTTATTGGCACACAAACTCCCACTATTAGTTTGGATTTCACACGTTATCACAAGCATTCAAAACTCATTAACTGTCATTAATTAGGGTCTGCTTGAAATCTGCCTAGTTTTCAGCTCTATGTCAAATGTGAAAAAGTAAAATAATTGGTTGCAATAAGTGAATCTTCAGGAAAAAAACAAAGCATAAATAGCTGCTAAACATGACGTACCCTGCAGCATGTTTTAACAGCCATCACTCCTGAGGACGCCGCTCATTTTCTCTCTCCGACCCAGTGACACGCTGTTGTCCCATTTGTTCTCTTCTCCAGGCTCGCTGCATCTCTCTCGGGGCGGCTCACTCCACTCTTGTGTTTCAATAACGACCAGCCATCGTCATTGAAACTGACTGTTAAGTTATCTGATTTCTTCTAGGCTTTCCTGGAAGCTGCCTGTAAAAAAAAAAAAAACTGCTGTCTTTGCAATCTCTCCAGCCAGTTCCCAGGAAGACAGAGGAAAGATATTTTTTGACTCCGAGTCAAATGGAGAATTCAGTCTAAAGCGATGTATCAGCATTCATACAACAAACTGTGAAGCATTAATGCAACTTGTGCAAATGCAATATGAACATTTGTCTGTTTCTCTAGCTGCTGTCCAGAAGTTAATGCCTAAAAACTCTGCTGTGTCAATAATCATTTATTTATTTTTGGGGTCTTTTGCAGGTCATGGGTGTTGGGAGCATTTCTACTACTCTGTCTTCTGGGGTTGACTTGGTCTTTTGGCTTGTTCTTCCTCAACGAGTCGTCCATTGTAATGGCTTACCTCTTTACCATCTTTAACACTCTGCAAGGGATGTTTATCTTCATCTTCCACTGCCTGTTGCAGAAAAAGGTATGGTGATCAAATTCATTAAAGGCATTTAAAGTTTTTTTAGGAAGTTGCTTTTTAACAAATTGTGTCCCTCTATATTCACCCCCCAGATTGTTCTAGACCAGTATCTCCTATCAACGGGCCCGAACAAAAGAACGGGTCACTGTAGATTTCATATGGGTTCTCACAAAAAAAAACATTATTTCAGCCGTTTTTTCAATAATTTAGAATGTTTTTGCTCATACATTAGAGTTATAGGATGCATGATTTTAAAGAGAATTTAAATTATCTCTTTTTATATTTCCCATCTATGATCTTTTAGGACCACATTGTAACCCAACTGCCCTTTGCCCATATTTTCTATCTTTGTTGACATGGTAGGGACCCTCTTGAGTGTAAAACTGTCAGCCATTCAAAGCTCACAGAAAAATTGGTTGCTTGAGATCATTCAAAAGCCAGAATAAGCCTGCATTTGCCTTTGACATGATTACCACAAAAGCCAAATTTGTTTACAGATTTTTACGTGAAGGACCTATTAGAATTTAAATTCTGCTTCACTGGTTAACGATAAAGCAAAAATAATTACAAATGAAAGAAATAATGCAAAGTAACAACATGATGCTTAAAATAAAATGCCAGTTGGATGATTGCCATTGATTAATTTGCCTTAGTTCTACATAAAATGCCTTTTAAAATGCAAACATTAACAGTTATAAAACAAAGCTACTATTTTGTAAACTGTAAACATATTGCTATTTATCCCAAAGTATCTCAAAGCACACTCTACACTATTCTCCCGTGTTTTCCCGGTGTTTGTCGGCGGCGTCCTCACAGATATGACATTTAAACCGCTGTCAGCTGGATGGCATTTGATAAAGATTTTTGATTTTCATTTCCTCGCAATTGTGCTTCCGTCTGTCTGTGTGCTCAGCCTGTCCTGATCTTTTGTTCCCCTTTAGGTCCGTAAAGAGTACAGCAAATGTTTCCGTCAGTCCCAATGCTGCGGAGCACTGCCGTCTGAGGGTCCCCACAGTTCAGCCAAGACCGCCACGTCTCGATCCACCGCTCGCTACTCATCTGCTACACAGGTACTGGGGAGCTAGCATGTGTGCAGCTGGCTGGTGCGGCTTGGGGCGAATTTATCTGAAAGTAATTGGAAATTTGGACTCAGTCTTTCTTTCTCCTAAATGAATTGGCTTTTAGCGCCCAGGACAAGCGTGAATGTCTCAGTATATAATTCTAGGATGGTGTCAGCAAATACTCATGTTTATCATACTGCCAAGAAACTGTCCAAATCAGAATTAAATGTCCTAGTTTATTGTTATTACATTTTTAGTTGAATTTTAACTTTATAAAGCACATCATTGTGTTTTTGCATCATATTGTGGCACTAAGCTGATTTATAAAGCTCCCAAGGTTACATGTATCAAAGAATGGAATTGGATTTTGTACAGTCAGGAAAGATTGCAGATGTATTACAGCATAGCCAGCAGAAGGCATTAATGTGATCAAACTGTCTTTTTTAACTGAATGAAAATACATTTCTGTCTTCTAATGGCTGTTATCATGGTTGATAGGCAGAGTTTAAACAGATAAGAACATGTCTGACATACAGACCACTTCTAATCTCCTCTGTTGTGACTGCGAGTTCTCAAGAGCACTTCAGAGAATTTAGAGGCGACTTTGTGTTAAAAAAGAACCCATCGCATTCAATATCTCAAAGAGAAAACTGTATTTTTCCGGTTTCCATTTGTGTTGTATTGCCCAAAAAAAAAGCCTTGTGTGGACTTTGTTTAATAATGGGATTGTCATTGGGCCGTGGACAGAAGTGGGAAGAATAGAGAAAAAAGATTGTACATTTTTGAGCAAGTGTCAAGTAAAAAAATAAAGCTCAACTAGTACTTACTTCAGATTTATTGCACTAATAGATTAAGCAAAAAGATCCGTCTGTGTAGTGGGAGATGGTGCCTTGTCTAGTCTTTATGGAGTTGCTTTATACTCAGCCAAGTCAGAAGTATGATCGTAAACTTGTTTGGACTGTTTATATTGCATCATCTCATGCTTTATGTTTAGATTATCTAGTCATATTGTTTGTAAAACTGAATGATAGGACAGCCAACGCAGTCACAAAATTTTCTTTTAATTTAACATTTATCAGAAAATCTTCTTCAGACCAATTTATTAATAAAACTTAATTCCGATGTATTATGTTGATTGTGGCAATAAATCAAATTGAGTTCATCTAATTCTCACTTATACACTTATTGACTGAATACAGATCAGCCATTTGTTTCAATTTAACAGAGACTTTATGTGGCATGCTGTTTATACTAGACCGGGTCTATAGAGTAATAAAATGAAACGACATCCAACATAAACTGCTTTATTTTTACTATGAGGTAAAGCTAATTGGCTGGCTCCTGCTTTAAGTTTGTTGTTTAGCTGCCTGATATTAGCAACACATGCAGTCTCATTCACAATATCATATTTGATCATGATGAGTTTCCTACTACAGCTTGTTCGGATTCGCTCCATCAGATTGTGCAATCTTATTAAAATAGAAAATCATAACAGTACAGTCCAAGCAGCGTTTTGTAATAAGTAGATTGTGCATCTTGATAGAGCAGTAAATGATCAATCCATGTCGCAGCACTTGTTACTACATACCTCTGCAAACATGTAAAAAGTGTGGGTTTGTATCACTCAATCTTCAGGGCCTTGAAACTGAGTAACAGAGGCACCACATTGAGCCCTGATCAATGTCTTGTTTCTCTCCGCCCAGAGCCGCATCAGGAGGATGTGGAACGACACTGTGAGGAAGCAGTCGGAGTCCTCCTTCATCTCTGGAGACATAAACAGCACCTCCACCCTCAACCAGGGTAAGCGGCCTCTTCTACCGAGGCGAGACGACACACACGCCCGCTATTCTCTTTGTGATGAAGTTCACAAGCTACAATGAACACTTCAATCGATCCAGCCTACATGACACTGCGGCAGCTCACGGGGAAAGAAAGGGAAAGGATAAAACGCAAGACGAATGATATGTTTCTCCTAGCAGGCAAAAATAGCATTAAAACCTGGCTGTGTATCAAAGTTCGCAGCATTTTCCAGCATACGGAAATCGTCTGAAGGAGTGAAGCAAAAATGGAATGTAATATTTAGTCTGGCGTAAGATGTAACTGATGAGCACTTGAGTTTAAATGATTGCAGTGCTCTCGGCAGGAGCCCCCCCAAGTTTCTGCCCTGTTGTGATTGTCAGGATGATGGCAGGATGCAAATAAGTCGAGGCAAGGTCACAGCACAGTGCTTAGTCTGTATTTTTTTTTTATAGTACCTGGCGTTCCCTCTCGTTCTGGAAAACCTGATTAATTTGGAAATCGGGTGAGCAACGTTGCATGCAAAAACAACGATCTCAAATGTCCTGGAAAGTTATTTCAGGATAGGGATTAGCAATATGATCCTGAATCAATAGCACCATTAACGTGACATTGTAACTCAATTACAGTTAACGACTAATTATTTTTTCCCCATACTTCTTTCTGCAAATATACTCCCACTTATATACTAACTATTAATGATGGGATTTTTATTGAAATAAAAGTGCACATCTCCTCTAATCCATCCTGACAAAAATTGAGGAGAGGAGATTAAGGGAATGACATGGAGCAAACAGACCTGAGCCCCTTTTTAAATCAGCTATTGATATTGCAATTCAAAAGGGCCGAGTCATGATGAAGATGACGACAAAGGCAAACTTATTCCGTTCTGACAGTTAATGGGAAATCGTGCAAGTCAAACACTAGCTAATTACTCATTAATGTTGCATATTCCAGCTCTGTCTCTAATGTAGCAATAGTTCTGGAAAAAATTAGAGCAATAGCCTAGTGCTAGATTTGAAGTTTATTGTTTGGCAATTATCAAACTTAATGTGCCTCACAAACTAAAAGTACAGTAACTCAAAATGAATCCTTTATACCTAAGAGAGTATCCGTTATTATTCAGAGCGCAGTATTGAAAACACTTTTTGACACTTACTCTTAATCCAAGTTTCAATCACTAATAATAATAAAAGTTATAATAATAATTGTGATAGTCAGATATCAGGTTCCTTACATCAGACTATTACTGCACTCTTGAAGCACGGAACACCTACTTTCTGTGTCTAAATCATCACCGATCGTGTCTTTGGGAAATTATCTTTAGAAAAGTGTGGGAACCCTGCAAATCTGTAAACAGTACCAGAGCAGAACTGCTGTGATGAATGCGCTCCGATTCCCAGCGATCCATCCCAATGACTCCGAGAGTAGTTATTACATCGTCGGGGATTTACATAGCCCTGCTGCGGATGCGACTGTATTTTTCACGGCGGGCCACTTAAGACATGTTTTGTCTAGCGTCTCGAATGGATGAGCTTGTTTAGATCACCCTGCTTTATTTTAAACACCTTTTTTTTTTTTTGTCTTTCGCGAAACGTGTCCCAATAACACAGTTTGTCAGCTGCTTCGTCCGTCTGTTTAGATAATACTGTCTCGCCTTAACCAATGTTGCCCCTGTTCCTCTTTGTCTACAACAGAAGGCAGAAGGTCATAAATCTTTAGCGGTGTCAGATTTTGAACAGGGAACGTCAGTGTTTGTTTACCGCTGCCCGGCTCACCACCACAGACCATGAAATGCACTACTTCAAACTCCTTTTTTTCCCCTCTGTCTTTCTCTCCTGATTTTGTTTTCTCTTTTTTCTTCTCTTGCTCTTTGCAGGGATGACTGGGAACTACCTTCTAACTAACCCTCTTCTCCGAACGCACGACACTAACCCTTATAACAACCTGCTGGCAGAAACAGTGGTGTGCAACACGCCTTCTCCACCGGCCTTTCACTCCCCAGGTGCACGTCCTTCTCTCAACCTCTTCTCTCAGCGCATCATGTTTGTTTCTCCTCTACTTTAAACATTTAGCATGAACTCACAGACTCTTAAGGTTACGGCTTGAGCTCAGCATGAAGACAATATGTTGAAAGTAATTAGGCTAGAGTTGTTCTTCATTTCTACGCTGTCAAACTTAACAAAGACTAAAAAAAAAGCTGTGTCAAACTTTCTGTGAAGTCGGTAGTGTTATCTAATGCAGTCTAATGCGCAGTCATAGGGGGATTCCACAGTAATGAATGATCCTATTGTGCTGTATAGGGGTTTACTTTTTGTTGACTTTGATTTAAGTCATGTCAGTGTTTATGATGACCTAGTTCCTTACTGGCAGAGCAAAAAAAAAAAACTCAATCAAAGAAATAAAAAAAACAGAAGCCCATGACGCAATGCGGGCATAGCCTTCAGATACTCGCAGGGATTTGATGATAAAAGAGAATATACAAAAACAGCAATGGAAAAAGTGCAACAGAAAAGAAGAGGATATGCAGGAACATATAGCTTCGGCCGGGCAGTAATCGTAATCTTGTTTTGTGCTAACTGCACAATGAGAGCACTTCACACCATGAGATAATGAAGCAGGGTTGGGGACCAAACAATGTGTGCACAGAAAATCAAAGACATTTTGTGAACCCTTTTTGCTAGGGGGTTCACTTTTGCTTTTCTGCAGCAGCAGCAGCCGAGCAGCGTGGAACCAGTGCAGCAGACAGCTTGTGCTTTATTGCCCTAAAATGTTGAGCTGCTTAATCATTGTAAGCTAATTGCATGTTAACATTAGGAGCAACAGAGACAAATAAAAAGTGGCACTGTTTGCACAACAGGTGAATTCTGAATGTCAGGTTAAATGTCTCCTCCTTAGAGAGAGTGTGTGTTTAAGAAGACTAGAGATATACTATAGCTTTAATGAAGACATGTTTTTCTGAACCATGGTTGCATTTGTGGATGGATTTCTATTTAAAGACAATCCGTGCCGATGCTGTTTGTGGAGCCAAGTAATCCCTCCTAGAACTATATTGCTGACTCTAAGCCGTCAATAAAACACATTTCAAACAATAAGCTTGCCCCATTTAAACAAATATACTTGTTAGTTGTATAGGTACATAAATGGTGGTTTTCAAACTCTGAACGAGTACAGCTGGTGGTACGCCTGCTCTTTCTAGTGGTGTGTGGGAGTCTCAGAGATTTTAAGAGGAAATAAACATCATTGCAAAATGCAGGCCTGATTTATGTACTACTAGACTTACCGTTTGAACCCTTGAAAACCCGAGGTAGCTCCAAATGTGAGTTCAAAGGCAAGTATTTGAGTCAGTTGAAAGCAGCAAAGTAGAATGCAGTGGATACAAATTGATAATTACCATCATTACATTTATATTTTGATGCTGTTTAAAAGTGTTGTGTAGTTAATATGCCTGGACTTTGTATATTACTACTATAATATATATACTGCAGCTGTAGTTCTTAAAATAGTGACTACTTTATGAGGAGAAAATGTGAAGCAAATTTGCTGAATGTCATTTATGGATAACGTTTGGTGTTTTAAATTATACTTAGTAGGGCTTGTTGTGGGGCTTTTTTACGGCAGCCAAGCCATATTAATAGCTGTAATAAAATATTTGCAGAAACCCCAAACAACCCCTACTTGAAATATAACTTTATCAATATAGCTGAGACAGTGAGAACACAGAATTCAACATGTGGAAAGTCGTTTAAACTTAGTACTGGTAACATTGAAATGTCCAAACCCTGTGTGAAGACCCACACAAGAGTACAATCCACAGAGGGAATGTCAAATACAACAATCGGGCTTTTTCAAAAATATAGCCTGCTATTGTCATTATATCTAGCTCCTGGAAAAGGATGAGCGTGTCCTCCATTATAAGTGTATTAAGACTAAGTAATGCTCTGCAGATGTGGGGCCGATGCAGTAAAATCAGTAAGGCGAACATCTTGGCTGAGTCTCTGCTGGAACAGTTCCCAGAGTGCAGCTGTGGTGGTGTCCAGTTGAATTCTGTTCACATCATTTCCCCTCCCTGTAGACAATACCTGTCTACAATAAACTCTCTGCCTGCGCAGAAACAAATGCAAATTTGAACCAGGGTCTATTCACAGAAGCCTCTAATAATCCCCTCCTCCTCCTTTTTGCCCTTTTGCTCGGTGCACTCTGTTTTTTTTTAGAAATGCCTTTGATGTTGTTTTTAGAAGCACTTTTTTCCTGTTGCTATCATCCATTTTCAGACACATCCATTTAAAACCTATGACTGTAGTTATTCTGTGTAAAGCCCCACACACACACACACACACACACACACACTCTATAAAATGTCAGCGTAGCCATTGAGCCCTTACGTCAAGTCAGACTAGCCCCCTTCATTTCTCTGCTGCTACTTGAGCTCTAATTACGCGGCTATGTAAAATTAGCACTCCACTGTATGTTAGAAGTACACTTGGAAATGAATGCGTCATTATACATAGGAAATTATTTGCATTAGAAACATGATGTTTTTTGATTGTAGAGTTAAACTGCTTGCTGCTGAACCCTTTCACCTGCTGAGTCCAGGATTCAGTTGTCCTTGATTTGTCCTTTAGCTCACCCAAACCCCCAATTTCGCTGTCATTGGCCTCTAAACAATTTGGACACGTGCTAAATTACATTTAATTGCAAGGACACAATCGTTGCTGGACAGAGTGAATCCTGGCTGGATGTGACAAGCTTCCACTTTTGTCTTCTTTCAGTGATTTAGTTGTTTTATCTCTTGCTGCAATTGAAAAAAGCATTTTTTTTTTTTTTTACTTTTTTGCACATCAGCTGTTCTTAGGCCAGATAGCCTGAGCAGACACACTTGATGTGAGTGGTGGCAAAGTGAGTCATTGCACCGTGCTCGTGTGTCCGTGCTGTGGGGCTTGTTGCTGTACTGTGCAGAGCCGGATGGCCATCTGTGTTCAACATTTCTCTTGTCTTGCTTTCTTTTAAAAGGTGGAATGTTTTATTCATTGTTAATGTCATAACATCTCCCATCAGCTTTTTAACTATTTATTTATTTATTTATCTGCAGCCCGTATCCTGTCTGTTGTTTTTTGGATGCTGCTATTGTTGTTGTAGTACCCTGTCTGGCTGTTGTATATATTTTTTTCATCTCATTCGTGCAATATTGTTCAGGATCAAGTCTAATATTGGCTATAATTATATTCATATTTAACATGGATGGACAAGGTGGAGAGATAATTGGCATCTACTTTGAATTTGAAAACTTTTGTGTAAAATGTAAATGACCTGAAGATCAAAGTGTCCTGAGCAGTATAAAGTGTGTGTGGCGTGTTACAGATGGTTGATATTCCTGGGATCGAAGCCGAGTCTTACCTGCCTGTGTCTCTTGTTGCCCTTTGTTGCAGGACAGCAGTCTCTGAGCCACAGCCGGGACATCAGCGCCATGGACACTCTGCCACTCAACGGCAACTTCAACAACAGCTACTCACTGCGCGACGATGACTACGAGGCGGTGCGGGCCCCGGGCGACCTGGGGGGCCTCAACCTGGACGACGCTGCCTTTGAGAAGATGATCATCTCTGAGATCGTCCACAACAACCTGAGGCCCCGCGGGGCCCCCAAGGGCCGCGATGTGCACAGGGAGCGGGACCGAGCTCTGACCAGGACCACTCTGGACCAGGGCAGCGGCAGTGAGGATGACGCCATTGTTGCCGATCACACTGAGGCCTCGTCGCCGCATAGGGGCTCTGCTCGAGGGGGGACTGCCCCTCTGGAGCTGCTTCTCCACCCTCACCACAAGGAGGTGCTGGAGGCCCCCCTGCTGCCACAGAGGACTCACTCTCTGCTGTACAGTGCCCAAAAGGCCCCTCGCCGCCTGGAGGGCCCGGCCCACGAGACTGTTACCGCGGGGGAGGACTCGGACTCCCAATCACCCAGCAACAACAGAGACTCCCTTTACACCAGCATGCCCAACCTGAGGGACTCGCCCTCCGCCTCCCCCTACCCCCCGGAGGAGGAGGAGCTGTCCCACTCGCCACGCAGTGACAGTGAGGAGGCCTACAGGAAGAGCATGCCAGAGCTGGGCGACGGGCCCCAGCCCCTGTCCTACTACCACATAAACCGGGCCCCCAGCGACGGCTGCATCCTTCCCCCCGAAAACAGTGAGGACAGTGCTCAGGACGGACAAACGGCCAGTGACGGACAAATGCAACTTATCACCAGCCTCTGAGCGGCCCCTCTCCCTTTGCACACGTATCACCCATGGGTGCTTCTCGGTTCAAGAGCCTGGCTCTGCACTCGACACTCTTCCTGTTAGAACAGGAAGTGAAATGTTGTTGGGTGGTAAAAAGAATGAATAAATGACTTTTGCACACAGATCTCATTAACACAAGAAACACATTTATCTGAGGCCAGACCAATGTGGACTGTGAACACTGCACTGTTGGAATAAAGAGGTGCAGAGGATAACAGACCACACTTTCCCCGATAAGTCTGGTGTCTTCTTCTTGAAAGAAGAACCCGATTATAATGGATAAAACTGAACTGGCTCCTGACATGTCTCCGGGGGACTTTGCTGAACCCGGGTCTTTTTAGTCAAGAGAACTAGTGCTCCACAGTCAGGATTGTAAAGTTAAACCACTAATTCAGACTCAGGCCTTATATTTTTCTCTATTGCACATTTAACTGTTGTCAAAGTAACGGCTAAAGAAAATATATTTTGCTGTACCACTAGTGTAAAAAGTCAATAAATAAAAAAAAAACAACAATGAAATGGCAACCATTTAAGTAGAAATGCCCTTTCAGTGTAATAAGCCTCTTCAGACAAGGTTAACAAAATGGTGGAAATGTGCTTTTCCTCTCACACTTGACTTGTTGTAGTATGTTTGAATATGAAAAGAAACGTTTCAAGAGATAATAGTCCATATGAATTCATGCTCACGTCTCTGCTTGTGAAGTGCTTTTTGCTTTCATGAATGATGAGTAGTATATTTGTTACCACCGGGCCATGCACAGATTAGGAGTCAATTGGATGTAATTTATTTTACTGAAAAAAAAAGTTAGTTTTTTTTAAAAGACTTTTGTTTGTGTCAATGTGATATGGCGGTTTTGCGGACATTTTTTCCATCCTTTGACACTAATTAATTTATTAACTGAAGTATTGAGAGAAAAAAAGGAAAAAAGATCATGCAGAAGTGTGAGTATGTTGCAGCACTGATTGCATTCATTTTCATTCTTTTGTAAGAGCCCATCATCAGCTGATATTTAATTCAACTCCTGTTTGATATCAAATAAATGTGAATTTTTTTCTTGTTTGATAATTACTATTTTTTTAATGCTCTGCTGCATTTTCTGAAATGTTGGTGTGTGATATATTGTACAGGGGCATTGGATCCTTCTTTTCACCAAAATAACCCTTTACTTCAGCAATATTGAGCTTTTTGCCCAGTTCATGTTTATTAGTTTGTGGTTAGTTACCATAAGAACTACAAGTGGCAATTTTTGCAGTAAAATTGTCAGTGCATCTTCACTTATCACTTTGGTTTACTCATTAGTAAACCACACTTGGAAATTTAAGTCTCTGTGATATTTAATTGTGATACTGTATTAAATTTAACAAACACTTGTAGTTAAATGATGACCAGAAATTTGGCTCTTCTTCTTTAGACAATGGACTGTTTTACTCTGAATGTCAAACATTTTCTGTATTTTGTTAATCTGGAAGTCTGGACAAATATGCTCATGCAATTTGAGTAACAGGCCTTTGTGCCTCTGTCAGTTCATTGAACTGTCAGTTCATTAATATTGTTTGGCTGACGTATACAATATGTTGTAATATGCTCTCCTTATTGTAAATAAGAGGAGCCTTTGAAATGACGCCTATATCTAGAATCATCAAGGAAGTGGCATAGATCTCCTCCAAAACAAATATTTAAACCTGCCTCTAGAGCAGTGTTGATACCTGGGGCCTTTTTTAGGATCTATACATCTAACACAAGTCAGTTTTTCAGAAGATGAGTTTACTGATACTAAACTGATTTTACAAATATTGAGCATATAGAAATGTTGATGGTCAATACTAATGCAATAATAACACTTTTATAACGGTATTCTTTCCGAGAAGTTTCTGGTGTTAGTCACCCCACGTGCTATTTGTAGCACATTATCCAGCAAGCATGAGACAGTATCACTAAAGATCTATGGTGCACTATGTCATCTATGTGCATTTATATATTTTTTAAGGAGTTTCCCTCTTCAGCTGACCACACACAGTACAAGCGTCAAGTACATGAACAAACTGGGGTGGTGCACTTTATTAAATGGAGCTTCATGCCAGTTTGCTGTCAGAGGAGAGACGCAGAGGCCGAGACAAAGCTCAAGAGTGCTCCCCGTCTCGTTGTTTGAACAAACTGAGTCTCGGTTTACCCTGTGCCTTCCGTAAAGCCTAGGAAGACACCACACATACCTGCCTACCAACTGCTGGAGAAAATCATGTGAGAACTTGGCATCCGCTTCTTTATAAATCACATTAAAAGTTGATGACTCACTCGCAGTTCAGCGGGAGCAGGCTGACATAGTCTGTGAAAGTTTCCTTTTTAAGCGCGTGGGGGATTGAACGAGGCAGCTTACAATAGACTCCGTGTGAAACTATGCAGCAAGAGAAGTTCTCATATCAAGCAGAATTGTGACGAAGGAACACTGCTAGTTCTCTTTTGTGAAGCATAAGGATCGCTTTTGCATGATGCATATATATAGGTTCATTATAACCAATTCTCTGTCACCCTATTATCTTAACACACTGGAATCTGAAATTGAGGAATATGTAGAGGCTGATATTCTTTCTTCAGTAAGCTGCCAGGGGGATGTCTGGATACAGCATTATTCTACTCAAATGGTTGTCTAGAGCTGTACACACTAAAGGCACAGTATGAAACAGGTTACCGTCAAAGAGGCTTGTGTTTCCTGTGTCTTGCTCTGTGCATGGGAGAGTGTCAGATATGTAGATAATGACGTACAGTGCCACACAAACTGTTTTTCTAACTCAGATATTAATTGGATTAACTGAAAATTACATTGCAACATTCTTCTTGAAGAATAATTGTTAATTACAGGGACAAGAGCAGCTTCATTTGTTGAAAAATGTTTTCCTTTGCTTCTTATTTTTACCCACTCAAGGATCCTCAATTCACTGATCAACAGACTACTGTGCTTAGCTCCACCTTTAAGTAATGGTACCATACTGTTGGAACCAAAAGCTTGCAGGTTACCAAAGTAGTATGGTGCGCTTAAACATACCATACCGACACTGAAGTAAATAATTTTTGGTCTAGTGCCGGCTTTGCATTTCTTCCTTTACCGAGGAAAGAATAGAGAGCACTCTACAGTATACCTAGTGGTCTCTTGTGTGATTAAAATCATGCTATACTGAAACAAAAATAAGTAAAAACACATTTTATTCCAAAAGAAGACCTTTAATGTTGATCAAGACACTATTATTTTTCTCTTCAAAGAAATGCATCCACCTTTGACTCCTCGACCTGCCGCTGACATTACCAACTATAATCACATTTGGATGCTGCGCTGATGTTTACGTTTGCAGAAGAAGGGAAAAAAAGTTGTAAAGTTTGTTGCAGATGAAAGTGCTTCATTTAGCTGCTCATCTTCAATCTGTTAGTGGTCAAAGCCTGAGCTTTCATGGGGCAGTGGCAAATGAAGGCAGGAGCAATAAGGCTCAATCCGAAAAGACATTACCGTGTTTTCATTTGGATCTGTTTGATGTTTCTGCCTCTGGTGATTTGGACATTATTTCATGTCCATCATCAAAAAGACATCAAACAAGATGCCGCATTCAAAATCGGATCACAGAGTCTGTTCTAAATGTAGCGTGTGCAGCCAGTTTACCAATATATATAGAGCTGTGTAGAACTGGGAAGTCGGCAAGTAAAAATCAGGATGTATGGGTACCAAGTGGATCATTTATTTACAGGCAGTGGCACAAAAACCCACCAAATGCAGTGGTGGAAAAAAATATTTACCAACTTATAAAAACAGTTTTAAATTTTCAGGGGAATGACAGAAATACATGAGCTGGTACAATACCTAACAAGCACAGGCTTTTCACTAAATCAATAGCTCACTCCAGTCATCAGTCCAGCCAGGACAGCTTCTACTCAAGACTCCTATCTAGCCTCCAGTCTAGAGCTAAAGCTGCAGTAGCAACAAGCACAACAGTCTATGTGTCACTCTGGTGATTCTCAAATGATAAAACTATGGAATTAGCTTGTCAGAAAAAGACGTTAAAATAAATCTATAAGTTTTAGTCAAGTGATTTTTGTACAGATTGATAATTGACTCATTGGCTACTTTTTCTGTAGGCTGCTGTGTAAGCTGTGACTGTCAGTGCTGGAATAGCTACTTTCTCACTGTGACTATGTAAACTGACCAGCCAATGGGGTGACCTTTATTTAAATGGGAGCAGTCTATGAGCATGTTATTGGCTACATCTTGCTGTCATGCAGTATAGCATAGTGCTTGATAAAATCTGTGACTTCTCTCTAGCTGATGATATGTGACCAGCTCAACATATTTTTATTATATTAATTAGCTTTGTTCTCAACTTTATGCTTCATATGCAGAACAACATCATGGTTAAAGTAGCATCATGTCCTTTTGATAGATCTTGGACATGAGATCAGAACAGTGTTGCCAACTTAGGGACTTTGTCGCTGTCGCTATATTTAGCGAGTATTCAGACCCCTCTAGCAACAAATTTTCAATAAAGCGACTAGCGACAAATCTAACGTCTTTTTCTGGAGTTATTGGAGACTTTTGGAGACTCTCTGAAGTGAAAGCGCACATCGTTCTTACTCTTCTCAATGAGCAGCCAAAGCACTCACAGGCGGCCGGGCCCAGTCCTCGTGCAGCAGCCCCTTCCAGCTGCAGTCAGAGCAGTAGTTGTTCACCCCTCCATGTCCAGACTGAAAATGAATCGTGCATGTGCGGCAACTTGGCAAGCCGCAGCTGGTGAATCCGGTGTGTTTTTACTCACCTTTTGTCTCTTCAGCGACTTTATTCCTTGCTCTCCTACAGCGTTCATCACAATCACATGCACAATGCACATGGTCAATATGCAAGTGAGGACAGCCCATAGCTACTTTCAATAATTTTATGATTTGATTTCCATTCTTCTCGTGTGCTTATCACTTAATTGAGATGAGAAATGAGAAGAGCTTTATTGGACAGTCGGCTATATCATAATAATATACTGTAGAAGAGACTATGTGAGCGCAAATTTGTCAAGAAAGCATATTAGGCAGGCAGAACGCAAGAAAGTATGCAATTTTGTATAATGACGCGATGACGTAATGATGTCACGACTATGCTAATTTATGCATGATGTCATCTAGCAACATTTAGTGACTTTTTGCTAGGCTTTAGCTACTTTCCTTTGAAAATTGTTGGCAACACTGGATCAGAACACATTACCCTCAGCTGGACAGAAACCTCCAATGTAACTTCCTGTCACGAGAGAGAAGGCTCTCCACCACATTATGTATATAATAAAGAAGATAGGCCAATACACTGGACACTAGCAGAGTTGTTTTTGTAGAAAATAAACTAAAATGACCATAGTTTCAAACTTTCCGTCTTTAACGTCTCTACTTGTAAACAAAGAAGGTAGTTGCACAGAGGGATCTGTGCCTTCTGCTGGCTTCTTTAACAAAAAAAGAAAATACCTGTTCTGAGGGTAGTTTGTTGATTAGCACACTTTTTTTTTCTTCTAATTTCTAATTAATGTCTTAATGGTGGGGTGAACCAGAGTACCCGGAGGAAACCCATCCGTCAAGAATCAAATCAATTTATTTTTGGTGTTAGGCGACTGAACTGAGAGTGATCTGTACAATGGTCTCGTGGTGACTGCTGTAGGCCTATGTGGCTGTACAAGAGTGCTGATCGTGACATATCCTGTATCCTGTAGGCCTCTGAAGCCGTGTTTATTTGCAGTGGCACGAGCTAGCACCACCATTTACTCAGAGAGAACTCAAAACTGGGCTGCCAAGGTGTTATTGAGGGGTTAAGAAAACACCATATCAAAATAAAAAAAAGTATTCTTGCAGACAATGTTTATATTTCTGGATAGCCATCTTTTATTTAGCCAGTGCAGGAACTATGCATAATTACATTAGTAGAGCCACAATGCAGATGCAGTATTGTATTACCTCAGGGCCTCTGTAAACGCAAAGCTTACATTCCTCAACATTATACTCTGCAGCCGAAAGATAAAGACCATCTGAATCTGCCACTGTCCCGCTGCCTTGGCCCGACTCAGCTTCACTGTGTGCGTTCAGCGCCTTGAGACTAAGAGGGATTTCTGCAAAACAAACTCAGACCCAGTTCCCTCACGTTTTTATAGTCTGCGCTGGTGGATATAAAAGTGTAAGTGTGGTGGAAGTTAAACAGCACGACGTTTTTTATGTTATGTGACCTCAAAATTGCACCGCACTCCCAATTAGCCTCCGTATTATATCTGGCTTACTGATTCTTGTGTAACCATATCATTTAACTGCGCTGCAAATTTTTCATTTTAGCCTTTAGTTGTTGTTACAATGCTTGTTACGGTATCGCCGCAGAAAGCCCCTCCAACCGAGGGCTGTTTAAAAAAGAAAAATGGGCTTACGTACCCATTTAAGAGATTAAGACTTGAGTTCTTTTAAAAAATACATATATATATATATATATATATATATATATATATATATATATATATATATAAATCCATCTGAGAAAGGCTTGATTAAATTTCTAAGTGAAAAGAAAAAGAAGGATTCAGACAAAGCGCGTGGCAAGCATAGAAGAGAAGGACAGAGTGAGAGGCTGAAGTCCAAGATGTCAGGAACAATCGGAGTGTGGGTCTCGCGGTTGTAAAGCTGTCGCGTCTTGTATAGGAAACAGCCCAAGTGAACTCCCGGGCCGGGCTAAGGTAAGCTGTCACCCCTGTAAGACTGTAAACACTCCGGCAAGGTCTCCTGTTTTCATTGGGTCGCCTCACTATGAAATAATACCATCCGGCATTTCCCACAGGAGGAACATACGGCTACCATTAGTCAAAAACTCTGCTGTGGAATTTCCCCCATATTTATGAAATTGCTCTAACTATTCAAGCCTGACAGAAGAAAATGTAATGATTGTAATTTTTTATGTTTGAAAAAGAAAAAGCTGTTTTATCCTTCTTCAAAGAGGCTTTTGTTATGTCAGTGAAACATCAGGAGAGAAAAAAAAAACTGACAATTGATTTCTCCCTCCTCCTAGCATGTATAGAATATAAATAAATGCTTTAAGCCAGTTTGAGTCTGAGTGATAATTACACATCATTCATGTTTTCCATATGAAACCATAGCGCCACAATTTACATGGAAAAACCCACCATTGCACAAACACATCTGTAGCAGTTTTGCGTCTCCAATTTCAGGCTTTAGAACATTTTATCCAGAAAAAAAAGCACAATATTTTTGTTTCAATTTATGACTTATTTTTTGCGTTGAGGCAGTATATAAGACATTAAATAGAGCACCGCAGGAAAACCAGCACTTGCCAATGCCAGAGATATATTTGACATCATTATTTGACTTACTCAACACTGCCTGATTTGTATTGCTACCCAGAATGCATCGGAAAGTGCTCTATACTTCTACTACTACTGCTCATATACTTCATTTACATCACTGTTTACTCGCATTATGTGTTTATGCTGGTATCTTTTGGTAATAAAGTATGAAGAATTGTGGGCTATTAGCATTTGCTTATCTTAAGCTACCTTATTATTATTTTATTTTATTTATTTTTTTTAAACAATCATTTTTCCAAGATTGTCTTACAAAATATCTGTAAATGCTAAAAACATCAAACAACAATTAGATTTATTTAAGAAATAAATTTGTGAGGACAAACAATAAGGATTAATTGTTTTAGCATAAACGGTAAAGCGGGTTTTAGGGGTTTCATGTTAAAAGTTATATATTTGTCATTTGTTCTGAAGCTCATTTCTGTTTATGTCGTTACCAATAAAAAAGGTACATTTTCAGAAATACAGGCCTCCGTGTAGACAGGGCATAGGTTAAAAGCTATTTTTCAAACTTGGTTAAACCAATGTTGATATAATGTGTTAAAGACAGTAGATCCCTTTTGCAAATCAGGTAAAGGCAGTGTTAAAATAACTGTTTGGTTTGGATCACAAACAAGACGACAAAGACCGTACATGGTAAATTTAGGAATGGAAGACCCGTTTAATTCTTGCAAAAATGAAACAAATCAGACACATGCAACAATGATACAAGGTGGTTTGCTTAACATGTTTACAACACATGAAGCTTTTATAGGTGTACATTATGCCCGCCTCTCAACTCCAGGGTTGTGGATGGACGTGTAATGAGCTGAGCTGTCAGTCATAGATGTGAATAAGTTTACGGGTATATGTCACCAAGTGTACAGGACAGAGTGTCCCAATGAGATATAGCGTGTATGTGTATGTGTATGTGGATAAGCATATGTAATGGACCATGTAATGGAGTGAGAGCATATCATATATAATATACAATTTCTATGACAGGCAGCATGTTTGAACACTTTGAAAAATATACTTATACATATTTAGACACCTAAAATATCTGGTTAAATTTCAGGAAAGACATGCAACTTACATTTGTGCAGAATGTCAGTCCAACACAAAGCTTGTCTCTTTTCTCTCAAAATCATAATTAGATGTGTTTCTAAACATAAACAAAAAAGTACAGTACATACAACATGTAACCTCAATATACTGTGTGTTTTCTTAAAAGCATTCATATTCTGTATAGTATACACATTTTATATATTATATTATATATGTTAATATATATATATATAAATCAAATGTAAATGTTTCCAGAGGAGAATTTACAGCTGATTTCAGAGACTAGCACAAGTTCTTGCTTTAAAAAGTGGCCTCTCTGTCTGTGCGTACTTTCTCTGTCACCGCTGGATCATTAACAAAAATGTGTAGCATTAACAGCATGGTGTCTTTGACTAGCTCTTTATTTAAAGCACCGTTATTCACAGCTAATTTACTTTAGTTTGTATAATGGCTCACCCAGGAAGTAGCGAGCTGTTGGTGAACATGGAGCAGTGGTACAGTAGCATGTGGCGATAATTAGCGAGCTAACATAATCAATGTCATGCCTGAGGTTCAAAGGAGATGCCCAAAGCCATGTTGGCCCAGCGCGTCGATCTGAAAATCAAAGTGACAAGTTAAAAAAAAAAAAAAAAACACAGAGGAGAAAGTGACATAAAGGTTTGCAACTGCAGACTCTCTGAGACCTAGTGACACATTTGTGTTATTGCTTTTCTTGTAGACACTTAATGACCTTTACAAGACACTACATCAACAAAAAGTTCATACTTCATCAAAATATTTGGCTTGGGAGTCTGGACATAATGCACATGCTCAAAACACTTCCACAGCACACACACAAGAAGAAAATAACTCAAATCTTTAGTGACATTTGTTTTGAGAGAGAAAGGTTCAATCTAAACTTTGGGAAAATGAAAGAAAAACAAAACATAAAGTGTTTTTCAGAAGATTCCAAACTATAAACAACAATATTCACCCTGAAAGATTCTTCACATTTCACAACACCAATTTTAAATCCATAAAGAGCAACACTGGCAAGGTTTCTTAAAGGTTTACTGTCTAAAATGTTGTAGTGTATAGTGGAAAAAAAGGAATTCATCATCATTCATTCTTAATCAAAAGTATGTTTTCAGTGTTGTATTTCCACATCAAAATAGCTAGTTAAATAAAGTTTACAAACTTACTCACTGAAATCCATCTTGTACTGCTCCAGACAAAGTGTTTGCTTGTGACCTGCTCCCGGGTCACTCCCTTTGACGCGACAGAATACGGGAGTTATTGGTGTGTTTTAGGTTCGGAGTCTAATGTATAGAACATGTCATTGCTCAGATCCATTAGAATCCTAGAAGCATTGCACTTTGTACTCTTTACTCAAAGTCTGAATGCTCACTAGCTTCAGAAAAGTAATGATGCAAGGTAAATGTTTAATCCAAGGATAAATGTATGTGCCTCAGTCTAGTTTGGAGGAAATTCCCTTTTTTCTTTCACGCCAGAGAGCAGTCTTGAGAATATGAAAGTGTGATGTTTTATGGGAAGTCACTGTTCTGTGAAAGATCAGACTAAAAAGCTTGAGGCAGCTTGCAAAATCTTCAAGTTTTTCACCTCGCACCTCCATATGTCTTTCTCATTTCGCTCCATGGCCTGTGCAACACCTCTTACCACCTTGGTCACATTTCACCTTTGTTACTCTTAAATACACTTATTCCCGAGGTGCGTTTTAAACCATCAGCTCCTTTTCAGAAACCCATATCGTCTGGTTTTGGTGGAACAAAAAAGAAAAGCTAAGATGGCTCTTTTGAGTAAATGGATATAGGTATGGATAGAATACTCTACAGTGCTTTTGGGGCAATTGTTGCATCCTATTCCTTATCATTTCTCTCCTTCTACATAAAAAAAGATCTTGACTCGGGACTGTTTCTGTGCTGGAAATGCAAACGCTCTATATTCTGATGTGATGGTGAGTGAATGCAACATGTGTAAGGAATACGAGTAAATAGGTTTTTCAAGAAATATGAGTAAAATAGTTTTCTCTTTAGGTTTATTCCACACAAATAAAGATAAATATATAGCATGTGGCCTTGAGAGTGAGTGGTTTCCTCTGAGGGCAATAGAAAGCAATGAAATCTAAAGGTGGCAGTCGACTCTTTTCAACAAACTAGGAAAAAAGGTTACTGTGTTAATGCAATTGCTGTGGTTATGTAGAACATTTTACATGCTACATTCTTTAGACTTTATGTCAAGGATGTAACTTTCATGTGTGCATTGGTTGGGACATCACAGGCTGTGGTTTTAATCACAAAGCCAAGAACAGATTATGACTGCAGGTCTGTTTTTATGTGCCGTTAGGGGCAGTGAGGTGAGCTAAACCACGTAAAATGTATTTATACCAGCTTATGATGAAAATATAGACTTATCAATCAAGCCGTTGCCGCAGCGCTTTCAGCGTTTTTGACGTAAAAATAGGCCTATGATTACAGCATCATTGGAAAGAAACTACAACCTCCCTAAGTTAATAATGGTGGAGGTTCCTTGTAAATATATTCAATACATTTATCCACAGTTAGGCCCTTGCTATATGTAGTCTCCAAACAGTGATAGATTGCATTACAGGTCAAGGTTTTTGGAAGATCTGAATAAAATTGTTAATTTATATTCAAACCTTCAGAAAATCAGTCCAAACATTGAGTGGTTGTATTATCAACCTTTTTTCCCCAGTTAGCTACTTTTACAAAAGAACATACCAGAACCGCCTGAACTACAAAATGTTGATGTCCACAACTGACATTTTGCAATAAACATAACAAAAAACATGTTTATGCATTTCTTTCCTATATATCTCACACTATAAAATTTAAACATAAATGCTGTCAAAAGTCTGGTTCTGAGCTTACTTTTATAGTCCCTGAATCAATCCTGTCATCAGTGAACAGCTTTTTGTGCTTTGTTAAGATGTGCTCCACTTTCAACCGCTCATCATTTTACCATTTATATCTTTTATAATTCAGACACATTTAGTGTTGTTTTGATGTAATCATTTGTATATGTACACAATATATCACTTACATTATTAAATTCATCCTTTGTACATACAGTTGTCATCATAAGTCAATACCCTGGCAGAATTTGTGATTGTTTGACCATTTATTCAGAGAATATGAATAATAATAAACATACTTATTACATACTCCAGTTCTTAATACAGTGTATTGCCACCTTTAACATCGATGACAGCTTGAAGTATTCTGTGGTAGTTGTGGATGAGGCTCTTTATTTTCTCAGATGATAAAGCTACCCACTTTTTTGGCAAAAAGCCTCCAGTTCCTGTAAATTCTTGGGCTGTCTTGCATGAACTGCACATTTGAGATCTCTCCAGAGACTGAGGCCAGTCCAGAACCTTTTACTTTATGCTGCTGTAGCCAATGACAGGTCGTCTTGTCCTTGTGCTTTGGATCATTGTCATGTTGAAACGTCAAGTATGTCCTATGCAGCGCTGATGAGTGTGGATTTTCCTCCAGTATTTTCTGATAAAAAGCTGCATTAATCTTTTCCTGTGTTTTTGTAGCTCACACATCCCCAAAACATCAGATCCACCTCCATGTTTCACAGTATGACTGGTGTACCTTTTATCATAGGCTTTGTTGACTCTTCTCCAAATGTAACGTTTATGGTGGTGGCCAAAAAGTTCAATTTTGGTCTCATCACTCCAAATAACTTTGTTCCAGACGTTTTGAAGCTTGTCTTTGTGTTGTTTGGCTTATTGTGCAATGTTTTGTGGCATTTGTGTAGTAATGGCTTTCTTGCAGACCAAGTGCCTCCTTTTTGTGCATCTTGAAACATGCCACACCACTTTTTTCAGAGTCCTGTATTTCAGCTGAAATTTTATTGTGTTTTTTTTTTTCACCTTGATCAATTTTCCTGGCAATTTTTGCTGACATTTTTTTTGGTCTATTTGACCACTGTTAATATGCATTCTTAATTCCTTGGATATCATTTTATATCCCTTTCATGTTTAATACAGTTCAATAACCTTTTCCCACAGATCCTTTGACAATTCTTTAGCTTTTTTCTTAACTCAGAATACAGAAACGTCAGTGCAGCACTGGATGAAAGAAGCAAGTGTCTGTCAGGAGCCCAGACACTCACTGACCTTTTATACACACACTCTGATTACAAGTAAACAAATCACAGGTGAGGATGCTTACCTTTAACAACTGTGAGTATTCAAAAGGAAAAAAAAAATATTCTGGTCTGTCCTTACATGAATCAGTTGACTCACTGCAGGAAGCATCTGAAGCGTGGAGATCATCATATCATTCTGCCTTTTATTATGCTATAAAAATAAATAAATAAAGTAAAACGGCTCGTGAAAGGGAACAGACTCCCATCGTTCACTCTTTTTTATTGGCTCATTTGCAACCATTACTAATTCTTAAGCATTTGACGCGTTACTTGGAAAGTGGCGCACCTCTGCCATATAGTGTATATGAAGATGGACAAAGGGTCAGCACTTTCATCTAGACTGCCTTCTGGCTGATGGCAGTTTAGATAAGGTTAGGATTAAAAACACAATGTCCTTAATTTCTTTTAAATATATACCACAAATAATTGCATGCAAATACATACCAAATAATCTGCACAGTGAAGTCTCATCAAGGTGGATACAGGCTCCCTGGGATTGGGCTCGGAGCCGGATCGGGCCTTTGTACACAAAGTATGTACACATGGGTTTAGTTAAACGCTAAAGTAAAACTCTTCCGTTCAAGATAAGAGGTAGCATCTATTTTCCATTCTCATAAGTAGAGAATTACCAATTGCTAAATGTTATACGTAAAAGTGTAGCTATGAGGCATATTTTCATTTTATGCAAAATAAATAAATGCATGGATGCTCGGGAAAATGTTTTTATTAGAATAATAGAGTTGGCATGTGCAATTTTCCAACATGTTGAACTCATTTGGTAAGAGGGTTTTGATTAAATAAGTCAGTTCTGTGAAGATATAAAGACTTTGAGATGCTATCTATCTGTCTATCTAGTTTGTCTTTTCTTTACAAAGCCTCAGAATAAATCATTGTTTTTGACCCTTCCTTTCATTTCCAAGCAGCATTTCTTGTTTTCTACCGTATCTTCTCTGGGATAACTGTCATTTAATGCACCGTTAAAATGCTGCAGCTGGAAAAATGAGCAGGAACATTTTTTAACTACCTCACAAAGCCCCCAAAGCCTAGAGCCAGAGCTGTGTCCGACCCCCTCAAACCGAGGAGGAAGCAGGTCTGCAAACCGCAGAGTTCAAATGTTCTATGTCAATTGCTCACTGTCAAGCAGATGTGATGGCAATTTAACTCCTGTTTTTTACAGCAGGGCCTGGTGGTTTTAAGAGAATATTGTGTCCAAAGTTAAGAGGGATATGTGCAAAATAAAGGCCAAGTCAAGATATTTCTATGAACAAATATTTTCTTGAGAGCATTTTAAAAAATATGTGCTTACAAATCAATAAGTATTCAGAGGTTGATCATGCCCATAGATGTACTAATGTTATAAAGTTGAACAACCGTCACCTCTGTCAACTCTGTGCCCCATTTAATATATTAATCTATAGGTCAGTTTCTAAGAATTATACAATTTACTCTTTTACAGAACAATCTATTGTGAATAAATTCATGGTTTTATAATTATTTCTTTATTTATACAGGTTAGTCTCATTTTGACACAAGGTCTTATTTTCAGGCAAGACCTGCTGAGACCTAGAAAGCTTCCAGGAGAAAGGAGCACAACAAAGCTTCTGTTTTAGTCTACGTTCACCGAGCCAAAGGCATATATACTTCCTGGAGGTACTGCAAATCTTAAAGGAGAGCTGTAGTCAAAAAAGATTCATTTCATCATAAAGAAGATATACAGCTTGGAAAAACGACTTCTGCTATTTGTCCTTGAGCGCTATTGTGCGTAGAGTCTGTCTCAAGGACATGAGCCCACAGACTTATGGACACACTGAGACATATTTTGCATTACAACAGTGAGCTATTGAATGGAGCCCACACATGTGAATTCAGTTTAATAAAAGTGCTGTAAGTCTGTGAGTCATCAAAGCAGACAAGTGGGTAAACGGCACAACAAGGGGTGCCAATGTTCATATTAGAACTGGGGCCCAGGGGTATCATCATGTGTTATGAGTTCAGCATTAATTGCCGCCTCTGGGACTGTTTGTTCTTGACGTACTTGTCAAAAGGAAAACCCCGACTCTCAATGAAGCATGAGCTGCGGAGGAGCATGTTCTGTGACAAATAACTCACGGTTTTAACAAGACAGAGCCGATTCCCCGCACTATACACATCAAATGTGTCCCGCTGATCCTGCTGCTTTAATATAATTGCCACCCACCCACGGAAAAATGTTCTCGATTTGAAGTTACAATTTAATGGTCACAGTAGTGTTGATGATGAGCTGTTAGCTTCATATATTACAGTTTAGAAGTTCACTTGTTTAAAACATTTGTTCAAATTTAAATTGAAGAATTCAAAACTAAATGGTCTGTCACAGTACTATAGCCCTTGTTTTGTCTTCAGCACTTGAAGAGAAAAAGACCACAGCCACAGTTAGTTACTATTACGGAAGATAAGATGTTATCTTTAGGTCTTGATATTGAGCTCTCTTGAAGTGGCACTACCCAATTTTCTTGTCTCAGACACCACTCAGCCCCAACAGCAGGGACCTCTCCTGCTTTTCTTTCAATAGAAAAAGTAAAACCAGACAATTATTTCCGTTGCAAAATATTAATACCTTACATCAACTTGAAGTTTAGAGCTTACCGTAAACTTTATCTCTGACTACGACGTCAAAACGGGAATTATCTCGTTAAACATTGTGTGACAAATTGCCAATATTTATCCCCGTATCAGGTTGAACCCTTATCTTTTTGTTTTTTGCACTGTAAAAAGATGTATTTAGTGCTGAATATACACTTTATCTGGTTTATCAGGAGTCTTTACTTCCTTATTGACAAGCTGTGTCGACCAATGGGAGCGCTCCTTTTTCCGAAAGCAAACATGTGACTGGCCAAACCCCAGTTCAGAACTGAAAATTCTCATCTATTAAAATCCTTGATAATAAAGCCTTGGTGACATCTTAAGTTATTGTTATTGTTTTTGCTCACAAGGTGATTTCTATTGCAATATGCAACTAAATGTGATTAAACTGTTCTTTTTCTCACATGCATAAAAACAACTGTATACTCTGTTTAAGCTTACGTTTGATAAAGTGTTGACTGTATCATCACAAAACCAAAACGAGAATAGGCTAATGGTGTAGCGCTGTGATATAAAACTGTGATAATGCCTGATATTTCACTTTTGTAAAAGAAGCTGTAATTTTCCAATAAGCCACACAATAAATTATGGCACTTCTGCCTCGCAGCAAAAGCCAGGGCCTGTGGATTCTCTGCGGTTACTCTGGATGCATGTATATGGCTGAATTGATGCCTTTACATTGCTCATTGAGAATAATGTCACTCTGAATGGTTCTCTGCAAGTGTTTTAAGTCTTTTAATGTTAAGTGTTATTAACTGGCAATTGTTCCTGGTGTACCCCAAGACAAGTCATGCCAAAAGCAGCTCCGGCCTGTACCAACAGTAAAACTCTCGCTCAAACCTCACACAAGTGCATCTTTAAAAAATGAAAAGCTATATCTGGTTGTTTTATCTGAGTGTCGACTGTTTTATATAGATTTTATTATTATTATTATTATTGATAGATTTTTTGACAGCAGGTTGACAGGGTGCATGGCAAGAGAGAGGGGGACTAAACTGGGAAAATGTTTTTTTAAGTATATCTTTATGTGCGTGTGCTTCTCCACTGAGCCCCCTTTTTATAGAGATTTTTTGAGGCATTTTGCATTTAATAGACAAAGACATATAGATAGACAGTAGATAATCCAGTCAGCTTCTCCTGAACTGAGACAAAGCTTAACCAGATGTTACTGTTCGCTGGTATTTTTTAGTGAGCTTTACTTTCAGTCTCTGGAAGTCAGACACAGAAGTACCCCCAAAACCAAAAACACTCTCTTGTACTCTCCACTGCTATTTTTAAAAAATATCTTGCAAATTAATTAAGACGATGATTTTTTATATCATAATTATTGCTACTCCTTTTTGTGCTTGATCAAGAAATACCTTTTGGCTTCATTGAGCAAACAATAGAAAGACAGATGTGAGTAAAAGGAACCTCTCACTTATCAGGTGGAAAACTCTGAATGTTTAATTCAAAGTTTGTGTTCTTCTTTCTTGAAACGTCCTTGACCTTTTTTAGACGATGACACTTTGGACGACACACTTGACTGTCATTAATAATAAGCCTTCATCTGTTCATTACTGACTCCAAACACTTTTTTTCACAAACGAATCAAAATTTGGTTGATTAAGATTGATTCTTTGGCATACTTTTAGGAGCGGCCCAACTGTTTTTCTAACGCCTCTATTTGCCTGAGTAACACCGAGCTGAAATTGAACCCAGTTTTTGATCCCAAATTCTAGTGTCACTTTTCACATTTATTGCTCTGCTTGACCGTTTGACACGCACGAGCCACCACATCCACACACATGCCCTGTTGGACTCTGAAGCCCTGCGACCGTCATGTCCATCTTTTCAAACAGTGTCCAGACAGGAGAAAAACCCTGGCCATCAGCCTTCCTCTCCGAACCTGTCCATCACTGTCAGTGTGGATCAGTGGTGCAGAACTCATCCTGCCTCTCCCGCTGGTCCCCGCCGGACTGGACTCGCTCGGGCTAGCCCCTCATATCGCTGTCAGGGGTCCCAGTTGACAGGCCGAGCGCCGCACTTGATTCCAGTTTGTTGGCCCTGCTATGGGCCAGTGCCAACAATCTGCGCGTTGGCAGTGGGTGGCCGTCTAATGCAAACGCTTTGATAGGTACAATGATGGAGTTATTCAGACGGGCATTTTAACACAGCCAAAGCACTTTCATATGCGTGAATGCGGCAGCGCGTTGGAATGACAATCCTTGACATTGACATGAGAATACTCAAATCCTTCAGTTCACAAGGAGAGAGTTAAACACGCAGTCGTCTCAACCGCTCAAGCAGACCGGATGTCGCACCAGCCCGGGGTCTATATTTCTTCTGCACCACATGTGTGAATACTATTGTGATGGCTGAGGTTTCCAGAGAACTCGGGATTGTTCAAACAAACCACAACAGGCGGTAAAAGCCAGCTTCTCAACCTCCCACAGAGGCTGGGACAGTGAACGGAGAAGTGAGAGTGGGGATTGGAATTTAATTACAGCCTTAAAGCCCTCAGAGTCCAATATGAGAGAGAGGGATGAGACATAAATCTACAGGGGTGCCTTTGTTTGTACGACGACTACAACAAGAAAATCATTCAGAAAGCCACCGCAGAGGCTCGGAAAGTCTGCGGAACAGCACTTGGAAGTTTGATGGATGAGCAACTGCTCTCTGAAAGACTGGCATTCACTCATTCATAACAGCTTCCTTTAATTAAAGTGTCCATTCTTGTTCTTCAGTGGAAAAGTGTGCTCAGTAAGAGACCAGAAGTAATTGTGAACAGACCTGTGCTAGTTTATAAATTTACACATTACATATAAGCATCCTTGCTTATATGCTTACTCTTGCTCTCCACAATTATAAAGATTTTTAAAATGGCCTTATCTCCTCAGCCCTTCAAAAAATATATATCTGCACAAGCCACACAAGCACAAGAGACTAAACACTTTCTGCAGAAACCATAAATAGCAATCTGAGAAGTGGACCATTGAAATCAGAAAAAAATTAAAACAATTTTGTTTGTTTAAAAATTTTAGCATACAACAGACGGGGATTTTAATTTGGATGGTTATCCACAGTGTAAGTATCCAAGACAAATCTAATGTGTTTAATGTAAAAAAAAAAATTTAATCTAAGTAGCACTCTATAGGGCACATATGAACACATGGATAGCAAAGTAAGACTTACTTTATTTTACGACTGCTCTAGTGTTAAATCAGAAATAGTTTGTCTCCCTGAATCCACTGAGACATTATTATTAAGTAAAATAAAACATTGTGGTTAGGGATCAGCGCTAGATACCTAGATTTAAAGCAACACTACCTAACCTTTTTGCACCCATATATATATATAAATGTAAGATACATATTATATATATATATATAATATGTATCTTACATTTATTGGAATGCTTGTACAAAGAGATACACGTTTATCTTTCTGTTTCATGTGAGGAATCATACAAAGAAATACATATTTTTGTTTTTTGAGGATATATCTATTGTCTTCTTTAAAACATGGTGCCCTTGTGGACTGCAAAAGGCAAGCTATTTGCAGGTGTCTTCAAAAATATTTGGATGACTTGATTTTTACTTAAGTACTTTTACTCAAGGACAGATTTTGGCAGCTCTACTAACCTCTGTTTATCACTGGAACTAAACCCTCTGAGAAAATTTCATCAACTGACAAAAATGTAAGTAATTCTACGAGCCATCCAGCCAGAGGGATTTCACTGATTAAGTATTGAAAGGGTTTAGTTAACTCTCTGAATCTTACAACATATTACTTTGGGAGAGGAGATTCATTGCTTAAATCAGTCTGCCTTTTCCCACATTGCTGACCGTAAACGCAATTCCCCAGTGTCTAGGAGCGAACATGGATGTTCTTTTACAAGGGAACCTATGGCCTTATGATTAGATTCAAAGCTGCTTGGGCTGACACATCAAGGGATTTTTCCAGGGCTGCAGATTGGCCAGGCCGGCGGCAGAGCGTAGAATCTGCAGAGTGAGTTAAAAGTCACAGGCCTGCTCCCAATCCATTGTGTTTGAGTCAGGGTGGGGCACTGGGGATGAAAACCAGATTGGGTGTTTCTAATCCAGCAAAAAAAAAAAAAAGAGCCACAGCCTTGTTTTTGTATCCTTTGCTTCGCATTTGTTAAAAGAAGACAGCGATCGCAACGGGAAGTGTTGCATTAGGTCTTCTCCGAGTCTGATATGTGTGACAGTCAGGGAACGCTCAGTGCCTGCACTGGCGACGGCACAGGCAGCAGCCTTCCTCGGAGCGAGAGGGGGAAAAAAAAGCAGACTTGTGGCTTTGGTGAACGGCTGACAAGGGGGTGGGGCCCGCCTCCAGTGCAGAAATCCAGATGTAGGTCACTGCCAACAGGGAGGCTGCAAAAGCTTCTCCGTGTAAATAACGTCAGCAAATCAACCCCCTGCAATCCGTTCCGTGAAGGGTCTGGAGACGTTTAGGCAGAGACAGCCATGAGAATCCAAACCGCATGTCTTCTTCTGTTAGGCTTTCTTAAATCACCCCGACCTCTGCTAAAACAAAATATCAGGGCGCAATTTGACGGAGACAAGTGGGCAGTGGACGCTGAGGTATGACGTTTACATTCAGGAGAAGTCAGTATATCCAACGTGTCAGCCATGATTGTTCTTGGCACCGATATCACGCCAATGGAGCATTTAGAACTGGCTGCGCTCGCTTAGCAAATTGTTACTAAAATATTGCAATCATGTAGTTTGACTTTACTAGGCCAAACTAAAAACGATTCGTGTTCTGAATTTAGATTTATAAAACGGTTGAGTATTGAGGATAGAATGGTTTCTCTATCTTTGGCATCGAGTGTGGTATGGGAAAGTCCTATGTTATTGCAAAACATACCCTGCGGCGAAGTTTGAATACATTCTTTTTGAACCACCAAAAAGCGGTACTCACAAAATGGTGGTTGAGAGATCACTAGAAAAATATGAACAGCGATAAAATTGAACGTCTCTGAGAGGCGTATTGCGTTTCCACCTGTTTTCTGTTTATTTCTGTAACGGCGCCTGTGCAAGTGTCATCATCCCCTCGTTTAAGTTCGGGCTTGATTCCACCATCGTCTGTATATCCACATTTCTGACACCTTCAATCTCTTTCAGCAACGTGATGACTTATTTCCCAGGCAGCTCTCAGAGCGTTAGTCGCCAGATGTTTCATTCTTGTGTCACCGAAGCATCTCGATTCGAAAAAACGCACGGATAAAGAGTCTGTGCAAATGGTGCTATGCGAGGAATGCGTTCGGGAAATGTGGGAAGGTTCAAAAGGAGAATAGTGATCCGCATAAATGTTTATGTCAAAATGTGGACCTAATAGTTACTCTGGGCTGTCACCTCATCTAACGGTCTCGGGCTATAAAATCACAGCAGAGTGACATCTGGACTTCATGGAGCGAACAAGTTCAGAGCAGTTTTCATGAACATCAAAAGATAAACTGTCCAAAAACATTGTTATACTGTATTAAGTAATGGTAAAAACAATAAATCAATCAATAATTTATGTATATAGCGCTTTCCAACAACCACATAGTTGTCCTTTTTTGTAGTTCACCCCAATATGCCTACTTAAAGAGGAACAGAAAGAGACTAGTACTAAAGTTAAGCATACAGTGCAACTTGTTTTGTTAAGACATATTATTATCAAGGTTTTACTATGAAGGGTTTAAATAGATGACAATGTACAGCACATGGCAACAAGCTTTGGCTTGTATGTACAACGTGCGTACATACACTGAGGCCTGCTGGCATTCGAACAGAGGATGCTCCCATTATTTGGTTGGTCCACATGGCTTGTCAACATTTGTGGTAGTAAAAAAAAATCCGACAGGGAAAGTGGCAATTCCAGTGTTGGCTACGTCTGCTTATACAGCCAAACAGCGCAATAACAAAAAAAATACATCACTGGAGTTAAGGGATGCACATAAGGAAAGAATAACATAAAAATGCATTTACAAGATGATTCATGAGAGAGAAATCATTGCAGGAACACATTGGTTTCACACTTGACTCATAAATAGAAGTTTAAAGTAAGCACTAAACATCCGTATGTTGTACTGGTTCATGTTTCTTTATATAAAATTAAAAATGCAAGGTTGCTGTGTTGTGGGGTTCAGCTACTGCAGCTAAATAACATTCTTTTGAATATGCTGCAAATATTTTATAATTTAGAATTTCTCCACCTCCTGCAGAATGACTTAGTCAGAAACCTGGACAAGTTTAGGGCCTGCTACATACCTGCTAGTAACGTGGGGCGGCACCAAAGGTGGGGCGTAACAAAGTATTTGTACTTTGTTACTGTACTTAAGTAGATTTTTCAGGTATCTGCACTATACTTGAGCATTTATTTATCTGACTTTTAGCTTTTACTCACTTTTCAACACAAATATCTGTACTTACTCCTTACATTGTCAAGTCATTACTTTTACAACCTCTGCAGATGGCAATTTAAAAGAAGTAACTAACACGAGAGGAAAAGTCAGGAGCAAAAATAAGAGAAGGTGTCTGGCTAGCGTGGGGTTTTCAGCAGCGAGATGGATGAAGAAAGAAAGACATTAGCCTTCTGTGGCTGTGTTTAAGAGAACTGTTCGAGGTTGTTATTTCCAAGAATAATTCACTGCGTAGCTTTTTTTGCATTTCTGTCAGTTTACAACGTGAGCAATGCAATGGAAGAACATGGTTTTGAGAGCAAACACTAGCTAACATCCTTTGTGTTAAATTAGGATTAAATCACACATTAGCAGGGTATTTCCAAGGTCTTAAAAGTATTAAAAATAGATGAACTTTTATGGTGTTAAAATCAGGTCCAAATATAAAATTTGTTCTTCTAGGTCTTACATTTATTTGCACTATATTTTTTTTATCACTAATGTATTGTGTTTCATTAACAGCAAAATTACCTTTTTACTTTTACTTGAGTAAAGAATTTGAATCAGTCATTTCTACTTTTACCAGCGTTTTAAACACAGGTATCTGCACTTCTTCTTAAGTACACAAGGTGAATACTTTTGCCGCCTCTGGGGTCAGCACTGTTGCTTCACACTAAAGGCTGAATTTGACTTCTGCGTCGAGTGTACGCCGTAGGCTACGCACGTAGGCGACGCCGTCGTGAGCATTTATACTTCCGCGTATGTCTGTTTTGTCTGCAGTACACCGCCGAAACGCTAGTTGTCGCGAGCGGGTTCCATTGTGTTTGAAAACACATTTCAGTCACCCCACGGAAGGTGCAATGGTCTATAATTGTTTACATTAAATAGATGCAAAAGAGCAAACTATACAAATAAATTAACTTTAAGATCTTAATTTACTGTAACCTTAACTATAAAATATGCATACAGCAGGAACCAACATAATTGGTTCAAACTATATACACAAATTGTTTGATGTAAAAAATAGTAAAAAGCTTGGGTGGGTTTTCTCCGGGTATTCTGGCTTCCCCCCACCAATATCAAAAACATGATGGGCGCCCCCTGGTGGCAGCCGCATACAATGAAATTCAAAAAAGGGATTAAAATAAAGTGCTCCACACTTCCTGTGTGAGTTTGGACTTGATCTAAGGCTATGGACAATAGATTTCATTACTGTCCCCTGGTATATCTTTCAAAGTATTGTACACTGGTCTTGGTCTTGACTCTTGCCTTGACTTGTCTTATACACCACTTCCATAAATGTTATTGATACAGTTTTGTAGAATATCATTTCTTGAAAGCTTTTACAAAAGATCTCAGTACATTAAATATTATGTACTGGGTGTTGTATGACCTTTGCATCTGATATACTTTCAAACTGAAAAACCTGAGATGACTAAATACATGGCTTGTGTCAGCAATCTTCAATTTAGCTGAGGTTAATTATGAGCAGGGGACCTCGAGTATGTTTTCAGAACATTACAAGGACTCACCGTTTTGCCCTCCTTGAAGAAAATACCCCATGAACTTGGATCTAAACAAAGTGTAAAGCCTGGCAGTACACATGAGACATATATAGGCTGTGGCATGTCAACATGACTGGTTGCATTTATCCAGCCCTGCTTGTAACTGACCAGCCGCGCAGCCCCGTTGTAACAGTCGCTAAGGTTAATTAACTATCTGGAAACTATTTGAGCCCTGCCAAGTTTGTGTCACTTCAGGTATGTCTCCATTTAATGCCTTCCGCTCTAAGTATAGCTGGCTGGCATGGCACCTGAATGCTTTTCCGTTGTGTGGAATTATAATGACAGAACGGGAATGCAATAATATGGGCATGGGCTCAAAATTATTTCACTCACCCCACTTTGGGAACTGCCTGTTTTGCCAAAAATGCCAGGACAGACATTATGATAAAGGCCCTCTCATCTCTTTTGCATTAGCTGTGCAGTTATTTCCAGCTTCCATTCAATCATACAAGCCCAGATCTGAAAAAAGTGGTGTGCTACAGAAAATACAAATAATTAAAGTGTAATTTTATGAAACTATACAGAGTATTTTTAATTGAGACAGTAAAGGAAAACGGCTTTTTTGGGTAAAACAGAAGAGTAAAACTAGAAGCTCTGGGAGAATATTGTCTTGGCACAAAACTTGACAATACAAGCTTTGTCAAAGGTTTATGTTGAACTTGAGTACATTTGTGTCTTTGTGTCAATTTTTTGTCTTTACATAGTCATATCTTCTCGCCCTTGAACACATCAATTTAGCTGTCTTTGGGAATAATTGAAAACAATGACAATGAAAAGTCCTTCATTGCATCACAGAATCATCCTGGAGACATTTTATCTTTTTGGTCTTTTATCAGCTCTTGCACATATTTAACCGACCCATCCGGATGTCTCACAATGTCCAGAATCTCTTCCTTGATTGTTTTTTGTTCTGGTCAGTTGTTGCCATGAAGGTTGAAGTGACTCAAACCTAAAATTGCATTGTGTAAAATGTTTAACTCTCGAAACAAAATGAAACACATCAATGAAAGCTGTGACAAATGACAAAGGCAATTGTCTATCTTGAAAAAAAATAGTAGTGTAAAGAGCCATAAAACTCACAGAAATCAGGCCATTTTAGCCATTTTGCCTCCTGAAAAAACCCATACACCCCACTTTAATTGCTTTCTAATGTGTGGGTGCACGTGGCAGAGTGGTTAGCACTCCTGCCTTACAGCAAGTTGTGAGTTCAAAACCCGGCCTAACTCCTGACTTAAACCCCGATTTAAACTCACACTTAAACTTTCTGTGAGGAGTCTGCATGTCCTCCAAGTGTTACCGTGGGTTCTCTCCGGGTACTCCGGCTTCCTCCCACCATCCAAACACATGCATGTTAGTTGGCAACTTGTGTCCCTAGTGAATAAATGTGAGTAAGAGGACAAAAAAATGTGAATAAATAAATAAATAATGTAAATGCACTTTCAGTCCCACCTATGTACCCACACACCAAGCCTCTGTTAAAGTGGATTTGTACTGTTAGTGGTGCTGTTAGAAGGCTTATTTATGTTGTAAAGCTCCTCAAGTCAAACCGAGAACTGTTAAGAACCATGCAACCCGGATTCATGCATCCAACCTCGCCTGCTCCAGAGAGCTTACCACACTCAGCTGTCTGTACACAATCACACCATTCTTGGCTATTTCAATACGGTCCTATGCCAAAGTCAGGGCTGACTGTGAGTGAAAGCAGATACATTTATGCATGTCCTGGTGCTCCTTAATGCTGATGTGAAATACAGAAATCGCTCCTTTACTTTTCATGCACTTCATGAGTGTCTGTAAGAGGTGAATGGCAGTGATGTCAGTCTCCTCACCAGAAGACACTGCTAATGGACAGAGAATGTGCCCAAAGGTACACAGAACTAAGCCAAACCTTTAATGTCAATATAAAAAAATGTCTGAGCTGTTGTTTAAAGATAACCGTTATGGAATTTATAAAACTATTCATTAATTCATTTTCCACTGCTTATCCTGCTGGAGGTCAGAGAGACTGGAGCCTATCGCAGCTGCCTGGGGCATGAGAAGGAGCACACTCTTGACCATTGACAGTTAATTGCAAGGCTCTCATTTAGAGACATGCCCTGACCGACAACTATTCAGTCTGACAGTCAGTTACTAAGGGCGGTAAGTAAAACTGTGATTTCATCTTAAAAATACTCAAATATAAGCAGGCCATGTCCTCCAGATGATTTACCCAGAGGGATAGTCTGCCACCATGGGATTGACACTTGCCCTGAGCCCTGTTCTACAAACTGACCAACTATTTCAGTTCATCCTGGGTTTCTCTGCAGAGCTGTAAGAGTGTTCACGTGAGACGAGCAGAACCGACGGCATTATACAACACGCTTTAACAGGCTGCTTGTTTTTGACAAGAAAACTAACACCAGGGCACCTTGGTCACTCACCTGGTGGAGCGTCCATCACTTACAGGGGGGCGAATAGAGAATAAAATAAATGCGATTTTATGGATAAATGCGATTTTGGCATATTTATTTGGGGCGCTACCCACACGTTTAGCTATGATGCTCATTCCACAAATTCACAATCCTTACATGTACCTCGCTGTTAAGGTGGTTAATCAGGCTTTACGTCCATATAAAATACGACACCTGCTGGTATTATTAAAGAGGAATGAACAATTTTGAGGAGTTTATTTGCAGTAGTGTCTATTCCAAGAAGATGAACGTTGCTTCATTTACAAATGGAATTTCTTCAGTTTTGTAAAGAATGAGGGCATGCAGGTAAAGTTTGACTGTGCTGTAAGTACAGACATTAAACTGCTCTTTGGTGTCTTTATTCAGTCCCTGGTCATATTTATTTGGTGCATTAGCATAATTATGTATTGCATGAAACCCTCTTGTTATATTGCTTGTACCTGGATGTTATCTTTTGTGTGGCAACAGTTATTGTGGCGCAGTTCATCGGGGGACATCAAAGCTCTCTGTTTGTGATGTAAAACAGCGGAAAGGCTCTCAGCAGCTTGATATCTGTAGCTCAGTCAATTGCCATTTCAGGATGAAGATCTGGGATTTGTGCCACAACAAAATGCACCGACATGTCACATTGTCACATTTATTTGCTGAGCCAAAGACACTCTGCAAATATTAAATTGTCATATATAGAGAGAGGGATGCATCTGATGTGTGTCATCCTTTAACTGTGTGTGCATTTATGAATTGGAAATGTAACCTAATGAACCCTATTGTGAATAAAAGAAAGCAATAAACTGAATGTGCATTAAACACAGCGGCTCATCTGCCAGTGATGCACGACTCTACATAATATTTTTACATTGTATTGTAATGAATGGCTTTGAGGGATTTTAATATATCACTTTAAACTTCACTGAACTCACCAATTTGAAGTTTTATTTTACCAATCAAATGCAAATAAGTAACTTTTATTGATATGTATGCTCCAAGACTGTCTGTTTTTGTGTTATTGTAGGTTCTCTCCGGGTCTCCAGAGCTGCGTCCACTGTGGGTACTGGCCAGGACGTTTTGGTTCAGGTAACCCCTGAAGTGGCATGCATTTCCACTCTGCTAGAACCAGAAGAATGGCGTCTGCTACGTAAATAATGCACAAACATTGGTCTCTGTTTGAGATATAAAACATATTTGAAGCAGACTTTTTTAAAACTTGTATTTATTGTTAATATTTATAGAAGTAGAAATCCTAGAGTGTGGCAGTGTGAGAGGTTTGAATTATAGCCACAGGCAACAGGTTCTGGTTGTGTTTAATGAATTGAGGATTAATACAATATTTAAATTTTACAAAGTAAGATTCATACAATGCTGACTCGATTTAAAGCCAGAAACAGCTGGAGAGAGTACAACATTTAGCATATTTTCTGTTTATCACAAAAACAAGATGTAATTTATTTGAAAAACATTAATTGTTTAACTTGTGGTTCTTGTTTTTTGCTCAAAAGAGGGTTGTCTATCAATCAACTGACCACAAGATTTAACTCAAAAACAAAAAATGTATTGAACCAGTTTGGGCCACCCTGGCAGAATTTGTGATTTTTTTTTTTGGGCCATTTTTCAGAGAATATGGATGATAAGACAAAAAGATTTCTTTCACTCAAAGTTAGTGTTTGGGTGAAGCCATTTATTGTCAAACAACCGTGTTTACTCTTTTTTTTAAATCAGAATGACAACAGAAACTACCCAAATGACCCTGATAAAAGGTTTACATACTCCAGTTCTTAATACTGTGTGATGCTACCTTTAACATCATTGACAGCTTGAAGCCTTTTGTGGTAGTTGTGGATGAGGCTCTTTATTTTCTCAGATGATAAAGCTACCCACTCTTTTTGGCAAAAAGCCTTTAGTTCCTGTAAATTCTTGGGCTCTCTTGCATGAACTGCACATTTGAGATCTCCTCAGAGTGGCTCAATGATATTGAGGTCAGGAGACTGAGGCTAGTCCAGAACCTTCACTTTATGCTGCTGTAGCCAGTGACAGGTCGACTTGGCCTTGTGCTTTGGATTGTTTGTCTTGTTGAACGTCCAAGTATGTCCCATGCGCAGCTTCCAGGCTGATGAGTGCAAATCTTCCTCCTGTATTTGCTGATAACATGCTGCATTCATTTTTTCCTGTGCTTTTGTAGCTCACACATCTCCAAACATTAGCGATCCACCTCCATGTTTCACAGCAGGAATGGTGTATCTTTTATCATAGGCCTTGTTGACTCCTCTCCAAATGTAACATGTCTCGTCACTCCAAATGACTTCCAGAAGTTTTGAAGCCTGTCTTTGTGTTGTTTGGCGTATTGTAAGTGCGATGCTTTGTGGCATTTGCGTAGTAATGGCTTTGTTTATCTTTGCTTCCCAAACAATTTTCCTGGTATTTGTGACTGAAATATTTGTTGGTCTACCTGACCTTAGTTTGGTTTCAACAGAATCTCTCCTTTTCCACTTCTTAATTAGAGTTTGAACACTGCTGATTGGCATTCACAGTTCCTTGGATATCTTTACCTCACAGGTGAGGATGGTTACCTTTAGTAGCCATTCAAACCTGTTTGTGTCACTTGTGTGCATGTTATCAGGCCAAAATCACCAGGGTAACTTTTGATCAGGGTCATTTGGGTAGTTTCTGTTGTCATTATAATTTTTGAAGAGTACACACAATTGTTTGACCCTTGTCACCCAACCCATAACTTGTTTTGTGTTATCATTCATATTCTCTGAAAAATCACAAATTCTGAGCACAACTGTACCTCTGTACCTCTGTACCATCCCTGTGGAAAAGAGCTCAGCTTGCTCCCACTGCCCAAAGACATGCATGTTTATAGGTGAATTTCACTTATTTAATGAATATGAGAGTGAATGGTTATCAGTTAAAAATGTTGGCCTTGTGATAAACTGGCCATTGTCCAGAATGTACAACGCTCTAGGCCCAAAGCTGCTAGCAAAGGCTCCAGTCACCCGAGACCCCTAATGGAATAAGCAGAAGCAGACAAGTGAATAAATTAATAAAATGAATACTTTGTGAAACAGTGACAATCTATAGAAAGATAAAGATTATAATTATGCAAGTTTTTAAATACAATTGTGTATAGTGCTTTATCCATAAATACATATATAGAATGGGCACTATAAAACCTGACCTGGGGCTATTATTTGCCCCAGAGCCACAATTTGGACGTGCTTGGTTCGAGCTGCTCTCTCTTGTCAGTCTCTTGTCATCAGTAATATTTACACCAGAAATAAACAACACCACAAAAATCAAGAAACAGCATTGTTATGTTTGTGCTTTGTGAGAAAAATCTGAATGTTTAACATTCAAGTGTCGGCCTGTGCCTGTAAAGGTGGGAGGAGGTGTACATTTTGGTTCATGGGTGGATCTGGATAATTGCCAGCGAGTTCAGATTGACGACTGTTTTCGCATTGTTCACAGTGAGTGATTGCTGAGTGTGAGGCATTCGTTATGCCGACTGCAGAGCCATAAATAATATTTTAGTGGGCGAGAATATGTATGTGTGCGTGTGACATCTGGGTTTTAATTCTAAGGGAAGAAAAAAAAAGAAAGCCCATATTTGCATTTACTATAACACAAGCCATCTGAAGAAAATTCAGATGAGAGATGGTCCCTATGTTTTCCACCTTCGACAACAATGCATGGCAAAACACACTGACCTTGGCTGATTAAACATTCCCCTCTGGTCTCTGAAAAGCCAGCCTTCAGTGCGTATTTATAACCTACAAATGTACACAGGGATTTTAAATTAAACCTTTAAATTGTGTAGAGGCTTATATGTACCTCTCATGTTGGGGTTTGTTTGGGATATTAGCGAAATATGTTTGCAGATCAATAGGACTTCATTACGTCAGGCCTACGGGATTCATCATTATCAGACATTTTAATGAGGGAGCAAGTGATAGGGCAACAAGATCACTAAGAGTAACGCTCTACTGGGAGACAGTGTGAAGACTGCTACCAGATGGTTTGCAACAGCAATGACTGGAATACCAAGCAGCCTGCACAAACAGAATCTTTTCACTCGCAAGGTTAGCTGGCATCACTTCTACCTTGTTTACAGGAATAGAGTTGAAACAGCCCATTAAGAAGGATTGGGATGCAAGGTCTACTTCAGAGCACTCAGGAAGCATAGCATACTTAGAAGGGGGCATGCTAAATGTCTGCTCGGGAGAGTGCAGATTAAGTGAAATGAGAGAAAACTTAAACTCTCTGAATTAGTCCAAACAGCTACAACAACAAAACAAAGCCACAATGCAACGCGCCACAGACAAGTTACACAAACACCTGAGATAAAAACTGTAGCACACTGTGAATAAGAAACACATACAGCGATATAAAAACCACCAAAGCCGTATTAAAATAGCCATCAAAATAATAATAATGTTGCAATGAAATCTATTTTTATTTCTGTCTTTTTCTGAGGGCATGTGCACAATTATCGATCCCTGCTCCAGAGTTACCCAGGGCCTGGTGCGTGAGGATGATTTCAAAAGGGCAACAAATATGCGTCTACCAGCCCTTCTGTGGTATTGTCAACAGTGTACACTTCATGGGGGACTGGGTTAAAATGGTTAAATGAGCCATTATTATACGCTTTACAGGGTAGTGTAGATTATTGCTCTTCAGCAAATCAACCCTTTCAGACGGAAATAGAAATTAACAGAATAGTATAACTGTTCTGTGCTTAAAGTAAGAATATTCAGATTTACAGTGTTTTTTAAAGAATGCATTTCCATGGCAGCGCCTAAACAGAACACAGCCGTGTCATTGTAGAATGGTCCATAAATGACATCAGAGTACAGACAGAGGCTTTGAGTGGAAGACAGATCTGATAAATCACACAACTTGAGACGGTGACTGACCAAGATACACAGATATTTACTGAGCATTTACGAAAAGCATAGACTGAAGGAAGAAAGAATGATGAGAGAGAACATGGAGGACATGAAGCAGAAATGGCTAGAGAAGGAGAAAGCCTACAAAGAAAAAGAAGAGAAACTTATGGCTAAACTGCAGGCAACTGAAAAAGCCTTCCAACAGCGTGAAAAGCAAATGCTGTCTAAACACCAGCTTTATAAGGAGCTACTTCTTCGACATAAAAAGGAAATTGAGGAGGCTCTGGCGAATTGGGACTCTGGCGAAAAAAAGCATGAAGAACCGGAGGTCAACAATGTTCTGACACAGTCTTTCATTGAGACCCAAGGTGAGAAGATTACAGCTGAGACCATCTCCCCATCAATTGAATCTGAAGCCACTGAGACACAAGAAGAACTGACTACGACGGAAATTGCAGCCACGGTAGTGTATTGTAAGATGGAGGACTTCATAACAGAAGAGCCCCCAGTCATTCACCCCGATGAATCGACTGAGTCACCAGTGACTCCACTGGAGACTGAACTTACTAATCCCACCCCGGCTGAAACCACCAACAATGAAGAGGCCCAATCTGTGGACGCCCAGGCCAACACTGAGCCCCTGGAGCCTGAGATAGTGCCAACTGAGAGCCAAACAAAAGCTCAAGAATCTGACAACCAAGACAAAAAAGTCATCAGTTACTATGACAAATATGCCAGATTATTAGCAGAATATCGAGAAAAAAAGAAGGCTCAAGCGGTCCTAAAAGACTCCAAAGAGAAAGTCTCTGATCACACAATCATCATCCCTGAGACCCAGGAGAAATCAACAGACTCTGAAGGTGAAACTCTGGTGTGTGAGAATGAGACCATCACCCCATCAACTGAATCTGAAGCCACTGAGACACAAGAAGAACTGACTACGACGGAAATTGAAGCCACGGTAGTGTATTGTAAGATGGAGGACTTCATAACAGAAGAGCCCCCAGTCATTCACCCTGATGAATCGACTGAGTCACCAGTGACTCCACTGGAGACTGAACTTACTAATCCCACCCCGGCTGAAACCACCGACAATGAAGAGGCCCAATCTGTGGATGCCCAGGCCAACACTGAGCCCCAGGAGCCTGAGATAGTGCCAACTGAGAGCCAAACAAAAGATCAAGAATCTGACAACCAAGACAAAAAAGTCATCAGTTACTATGACAAATATGCCAGATTATTAGCAGAATATCGAGAAAAAAAGAAGGCTCAAGCGGTCCTAAAAGACTCCAAAGAGAAAGTCTCTGATCACACAATCATCATCCCTGAGACCCAGGAGAAATCAACGGACTCTGAAGGTGAAACTCTGGTGTGTAAGAATGAGACCATCACCCCATCAACTGAATCTGAAGCCACTGAGACAAAAGAAGAACTGACTACGACGGAAATTGAAGCCACGGTAGTGGATTGTAAGATGGAGGACTTCATAACAGAAGAGCCCCCAGTCATTCACCCCGATGAATCGACTGAGTCACCAGTGACTCCACTGGAGACTGAACTTACTAATCCCACCCCGGCTGAAACCACCGACAATGAAGAGGCCCAATCTGTGGATGCCCAGGCCAACACTGAGCCCCTGGAGCCTGAGATGGTGTCAACTGAGAGCCAAACAAAAGCTCAAGAATCTGACAACCAGGGCAAAAAAGTCATCAGTTACTATGACAAATATGCCAGATTATTAGCAGAATATCGAGAAAAAAAGAAAGCTCAAGCGGTCCTAAAAGACTCCAAAGAGAAAGTCTCTGATCACACAATCATCATCCCTGAGACCCAGGAGAAATCAACAGACTCTGAAGGTGAAACTCTGGTGTGTGAGAATGAGACCATCACCCCATCAACTGAATCTGAAGCCACTGAGACAAAAGAAGAACTGACTACGACGGAAATTGAAGCCACGGTAGTGGATTGTAAGATGGAGGACTTCATAACAGAAGAGCCCCCAGTCATTCACCCTGATGAATCGACTGAGTCACCAGTGACTCCACTGGAGACTGAACTTACTAATCCCACCCCGGCTGAAACCACCGACAATGAAGAGGCCCAATCTGTGGATGCCCAGGCCAACACTGAGCCCCTGGAGCCTGAGATAGTGCCAACTGAGAGCCAACTGACTGAGACTGAAATACACCCTGCAGAGGCTGGTCACCAAACAACACCTGAAACCAAGCCTGAAATTATGAAATTCAAGGAGGAGTCAGCCCAAGACTCTGTGTCTGCCAGCAAGAACCATGGCAAATGGAGAAGAATTAGGAAAAGAAGGAAGACAAAGGCCAGAGACAGGTGGACGAAAAGTGGAAAGAAACAAAAAAAGAACCAAAGACAAAGGAGAACACGGAAAATAAGGAAGACAAAGACCAGAAGAAGGTGTAGGAAATGTGGAAAGAAACAGAGAGCAGTTGAAGTAGTTGAAGAGACAGACTGCAAAGAAGACACCTTCCAAGTCACCATCCAAGAACAATGAAGTGTCCCTTCTGCCGGGGTTCAAGAAGAAACCTCTGGGCATCTCTCATCCAACCATGTACAATGTCTATGCAGAAGATGTGTTGTTGTTTAAATCTTGTTTTTCCTGATGGATGAATAAAGGTTCAAAAATATTATTGTTGTTTTGTCAGGTTTTCTCTCCTCCAGACTGGGTCCTAATGAGTTGGACTGGACCTGGACCAGTCTGGTCTAACCCAGTTCAAACTCCCTGTCAGGATATAATAATGAGCTCAATTGTACAGAAAGGATAAACCTATTTATATTATGTCTGTATTTTCTCTCTATATATATATATTTTCAGATGAGTTCAACTGTTCACTACCAGACACAGCGCTCAGTGATTTTAAGGCAAATCAATGTCTATCATTTACATTTATTTATTTAGCTAATGCTTTTATCCAAAGTGACTTACATGAAGCTTCCATTTACCAGTGTTACAGCTGGAACACCACTGGAGGCAAGGTGGGTTAAGTGTCTTGCCAGACAGAACGAACTGTGGGGAGAGCAGGAATCGAACCACTATCTTATAACATCTATTTACATATTCACATGATACATATTCAAATATTACCTATTCACATGATGTACAGTTTACAAGTAGACTTAATGTTGTACAGCAGGCAGAATATTGCACAGTGACTCTACAGAGGATTTACAGTACTGAGTTCAGAAGTTTGATGAAGACTGGCAGGAATGATTTCCTGTGTCTCTCGGTGGAGCAGCGAGGCAGTAACAGACTATTGCTAAACGAGCTCTTGCAGCTGACCAGCTGAGCGGGTGGAAGGAAAAGTCCAGAATAGTCCGGATTTTGGATAACATCTTCCTCTCAGACACAACAGTCAGAGAGTCTAACTCCTCCCCTGTTATAACGTTGATATTGTGATTACTATAAAGTTGCAATAATGATTTAAAAAAGGCAGTGTCCCAGGCCTTAGACCTGAGTGCTGTGTGGACAGATCCAACTAAAACATGTTGAAATTGATCTAAAACCTAATCAAATCCATCTAAAACCTGTTCAGATCCATCTAAAACCTAATCAAATCCATCTAAAATCATTTCAAATCCACCTAAAACCTGCTCAAATCCATCTAAAACCTGCTCAAATTCAACTAAAACTTGTTGAAATACAACTGAAACCTAATCAAATCCATCTAAAACCTGTTCAGATCCATCTAAAACCTATTGTTCCCTATTACTCATCTTTAAAATATAGTGCCTTTGTCTCAAAAATATTACCAAATAAACTGAAGGGCCATAAAAACATTTCAAAGGGCTGCTTTTGGCCCCGGGAGTTGGACTTGTGTGCAGTAGAAGGACAGTAGCTGTGTCTGGGGCAGGTTTATTTTCATGATAGGGAGTTTATGTTAACGGTGCACTACAAAGTCACACAGTAAAGTTACGTCCTGTTTCTGTTTCAGAAGTGCTTTACTGTTTTGGCATGTTACATTATTTTATTAATACAGCACTTCAAAATCACAGTAAAGACAGTAAACAGCAAAAGAATAGAAACTGGTTTTAGGGTGCATGATCCTTGAGGCTGTTGATGAAAATGTCTCTGTTCTTGTTTCGGGGCAGAGCTAAAAGCCTGACAGAGTTTTTTTTTTTTTTTATTGAACTTAGTTCAAAACATGGAGCCAGTGTGGATTTTCTAAATTTGAACTGGGGTCAGAAGTTAATGCATGCTTTTAATTATAAACACCAATATGTTTTAACAATTCCCTGGGAATTAATGATCACTTTCTAAATAATGTCAACCACATGTTAGGTGTTGGGGAATATTAGAGTAGCCCTCGGATCGAAGAGGAGTCACGCACAAAAAGACTGGCTGAAGACACTCTGGACGTGTTAAACAGGAGAGTTTTTTTTTACCATCAACACTGGCCTGGAGACAGTTTAACACTCACAGTGTGGTTCTGTTAAACATTTGGCCATGCTTCCACAGAGAGAGATTTATAATGTGCCGTGATTTAAGCTTGCTGTTTCTGTTGAAATGCTACTGAGAAGTGGCAGGGTTACTAGCCTATAGCCTACTGTAGTATTAGGCAGTGTTTCATTTGTGGGAACACAGGGTCATTTATTCCCCCACTCCCTAAATCAGCACCTATGTTTTTTTCAGGAGGTTTCTTAAAGTGCCCACTGCTCTGACCACAGGGGCCGCCGGTCAGACCACGGAGACCACTGCTTGGACTACAGGGACCACCAGTCACCACCAGGATTTATTATAATTTTTTATAGCAGAGCATAAGCACAATAATAATAAAAATGTTCAAAGCAATAACTTTAGGTCCTAATTGAATTTAATGATGTGTGTATCAGTCCGTGGTTGAATTGTGCTTTGACTAAGTTCAGCTTCTGTACCCGTCTGCGCCGTGCTACACCTCCATTTTTAAACCACCACCACTGGCAGTGCTGGCAGAAGTGCAGACGAGCAGAAGGCAGCAGCGTCGGGCACAAGATAGCAAATATACCTATGTCTTGATCAATTCTGCGTCAATGCAAAATCAACCCCCTGTGTTTAAATATAGTTTTAGCTACATTCACAAATGAGACCAGCTTGTTTTGTTGTATTCACCCCAGATATTTACAAAAGCAAATTTTTCATTGGTTAAAATGTATTTTTCGGACTTCTACTACCTTTGTCAAATTGGGAGAGAGAGTCACTTTTCTGTGTATGAGCCACCATCACAACTAGAGTGGACAGCCAGCACTTTGCCTTGTGTTGGTTTTCCATTATAAATATATTTTTTATATTCATTCATTTTCTAACGCTTTGTCCCGTTGGGGGTCGCGGGTGACTGGAGCCTATCCCAGCAGCTTTGAGCCTGAGGCGGGGTACACCCTGGACAGTGGCCAGTTAGTCGCAGGGCTAACATATAGAGACAAACATTGACAGACAACCATTCTCTCTCACTTTCTTTCACTAGGGACAATTTAGAGTTGCCAATTAACCTGTACATACATGTCTTTGGAGGAAGCCGGAGAACCCACGGTAACACATGGAAGACATGCAGACTCCTCACAGAAAGACCGGAGACAGCCGAGAACATTTGAGTCAGGGTATTGAACTCACAACCTTCTTGCTGTGAGGAGTGCTAACCACTCTGCCGTGTGCACCCTATTTTTTATATGTCTGATGTAAAACCTTCTTTCTGTTTTTTCTTTGATTTGAAACACAACTGGCGAGCTCCTATAAATAAAAACTGACATTATTAAGAGCTTAAATACAATTCTGGTCCTACCAGTGGTGCGTTAAATAAAGAACACAACAGTATTACTGTAGGAGGTCTCCTAATGTGAGCCGGGACACATAGAGGCTATACCAAGAACCAGTGATAATAATATGGCCTGGTTAACTGTAAAAGACAGGCTGAAATATGTTTATTAACATTCATTAGAAGTAATTTATAGTAAATTATCATTTTTCTCAGATAAATTTTTGTACTCAGATACATACACTCAGATAAATTATTGTACTAAACCTGTGAAGCCAGGTGTGTGCTGTCTTTATGCAGAACTAATCAAATACAACAAACTGTTTTATTGAGCCATGGTTGCATGGAATTACACTATTCCAGGATTTATCTTGAAAAAATTATGATAAATGTTTTCAAAAAAACTTAAACGTGTTCTTGTTTATTCAATGAACAGTGAATCTATATAAGAACGTAACCAAATGATGATGATTATGGCTCAATGAGCTAAAGTTATGTGAAAAATATTAGTGATGACGTTGGTGTTCATTTCATAAAAATAAATAAGCTGTTTATAAATTCCTGTGTGTGTGTGTGTGTGTGTGTGTGTCTGTGTGTCTGTGTGTTTGTGTGTATGTGTGTGTGTGTGTGTGTGTGTGTGTGTGTGTGTGTGTGTGTGTGTGAGTCTGTGTGTATGTGTGTGTGTCTGTGTGTCTGTGTGTTTGTGTGTATGTGTGTGTGTGTGTGTGTGTGTGTGTGTGTGTGTGTGTGTGTGTGTGAGTCTGTGTGTATGTGTGTGTGTCTGTGTGTCTGTGTGTTTGTGTGTATGTGTGTGTGTGTGTGTGTGTGTGTGTGTGTGTGTGTGTGTGTGTGTGAGTCTGTGTGTATGTGTGTGTGTCTGTGTGTCTGTGTGTTTGTGTGTATGTGTGTGTGTGTGTGTGTGTGTGTGAGTCTGCGTGTCTGTGTGTATGTGTGTGTGTCTGTGTGTCTGTGTGTATGTGTGTGTGTGTGTGTGTGTGTGTGTGTGTGTGTGTGTGTGTGTGTGTGTGTGTGTGTGAGTCTGTGTGTCTGTGTGTATGTGTGTGTGTCTGTGTGTGTGTGTGTGTGTGTGTGTGTGTGTGTGTGTGTGTGTGTGTGTGTGTATGTGTGTATGTGTGTGTGTGGGGGTGTGTGGGGGTGTGGGGCGGCAGTAGCTCAGTGGGTAGAGTGGTCGTCCTTCAACCGGAAGGTAGTCGGTTCGATTCCCATTCTCCCCACAGTTCATACTGTTGTTGTGTCTTTGGGCAAGACACTTAACCCACCTTGCCTCCAGTGGCTGTAACACTGGTAATTACTGTAGAACAATGTAAGTCGCTTTGGATAAAAGCGTCAGCTAAATATGTGTGAGTGTGTGTCTGTGTGTCAGGAGTTGCAATACGTTTGTTTGTACAAGAGGCCAATTTATTTCCGTATTGAAAATGGAATGTGTTAGTGTGGATGTGGCCTGGGCTCTAGTAACCATAACACTTTTTATCAGTACAGTAAAAGTACAAACAAACAAACAAAACAAAATTTCAAAATTTCTTATGCTGTACCAACACTGATGGCACATGCAGACACTCATATCTCACTCATATCTCGCCTGATAACAACTCTGTGTGTCCCAACAAAGTAAAACCAACAACCAAACTAAAGTGGATATTTTTTCCAAATTCTGAAGGTTGCTATTTCTCTGATTCAAGGCCAGTCTGATCCCTGCTTTAATTTCAGAGCAGACTGTTGCCACTTTGAAGCCATCACTTCCCACATGCTGTATTTAATACCTGTTACATTGTCACTCCAGTCAGCAGCCACTTCAGCTCAAAGCCCGAACCCCTGCGTAGGACTGCGCAGGGGGAACAAAGGGAATATGAATTAAGTGTGTAAGCGAGCTGGCCCCTGGCACACGTGTGGATTCTGCAGAGCTTTATGAGCCTTTCATCTGATTCCGGTCTGATAACTCGGAGTCTTAATTACAAGGGCAGCATTGCAAGGCAGAGCGAAAGAAGATGTTGAACATGGGAAGCAGTGCTATCAGGAGACTCCAAAAATGGTACATGCTGAAAATACTCCTCCCACACTGGAAATTTATAAAAAGGAAAGTCATGTTGGAGATCAGAAAGTGCTCTTAGAATTTGCAAAGTCTTGGGCAGTTTGAGCGAGTCGACTTTTTCCAATTTGATTTGAAGCTATTTAACAAAGCCATTCCCCGCTGTAAATGCTGTTACCTAAAGCCAAAACTGTCTCTTGATTGTTATAATTCAGCTATAATGATGTGAGTGGCGTTTCCATCCAGACACCGTCACATCCTATTAAAGTAGACACAATGCATGAACAGCATTCCTGCTAAATATTTAGAGCACAAGCAGCGAGTCGTTTTATTTGCACGACCACAGTCTGCAGCGCTGATGCCAAGAAAGACACTGATTCAATTTTCACAAAAACAATAGAGTGGAAAAGTACAACTATACAAAAATGAAAAACTCCAGATTAATGCTTTGTATAAATCCAATGTTTACTTGAAAAATATACCAATAATGAAGACATTTGATGGACTTATATTAACTGTAAAGTGATTTTAATCAGAGCATTCCCCGGGGAGTACATGAAGCCAACAAACCACTTAACCTGTAGCTTGGCCTAATTGAATTGTACCTTTAGATTATACAGGCATTCTGGTGATACCATGAAGACCTGTCAGCCAGATTTTATCCTCGACAATAAGAATGTTGAAGGACACACAGGGCAGCAAAATGAGTCAACAATTCTGAAAACTTTTGCAAACCAAGCAAGAGCGTAGCAAAAAAAGAACAAAAGAAGAATAGCAAAAAATCAGACAGACATCAAGGACTGGGTTCAAAATCTCATAAAGATGGTCCCTAAAAACAAGAGTGACTAAAAATATAATCACATTAAACTAACACGCACTGCATTGGTCTGTATTGGAGAAATAGATCTTTAAATCCCCGCAGAATGCAGTTTTTCACAGAACAGACAAACTGAGCTCAGCTGAAAAGAAGGCACATTCATATTTTTCTCTGAGTGAACACACATTCTTGCATGAAGGTTTAGTGTAGGGGTAATCAACTCAATATACTTGAGTTCTTCACAAGAGGTGTGTGCGGTTTCCATCCAAATAAAGTGTACAAATCAAAAGCAGTCAATAAAACGTTCAATACTGGCCTTCACTTTTGTGCATTTGAGCCTTGTTTCCACTTTGGGTATGGTAGGGGTTGGGTCAGTGTAGGCTGGTTTGGTTTGGGTAACCCCTGGAGAGGCACGTGTTTCCACTCCACTGGGTCCAGAAGAGCAGCGCCTGCTATGTAGGCACTGACGTTATCGAACTACAGCAAAAGGTGTCTCTCTATTTGAGAAATAAAATGTTGTTTGAGCTGCAGCCGTTTCCTATTATTTATGAACTTATTATTTGAGGCCAAAAGTTCCACTTGTGTTTAATGTAGCGTAGACGATATGTTTAAATTCATGAAGTGAGAGCCGTACGTCGCTGACTTTTTTTAAAACCAGAAACAGCTGTACCTGCTTGGGACCCCAGGCTGAAGGACCCCTGAAGTGTGACGGTGTGTGCGTGCTTTTGTTGAAGCTTCTCACCCCTTTTGTTAATGATAATGCTACAGAACCACTCCGTACTAGGGGAAATGAGGCTATATATACTTTAACACTAAGCTGTCTCATTTATGTTCAAGCTCTATCCATCTGTCTCACCTCTTTTAGTATTTCCTGTTTCTGGGAATGTGACCACTGCACATGGCGCTCCTGCATCTTTTGGGTTGAGGCAAAGAAAAAAAAAAGGAAGACAGCAATATTCCAAAATGAAATGTGACCGTAAAAAGGGGCTTGTTCCTGTTTGTTGTATTGGACATGGTGCATTGTGATTTGTCCACCAGTGGACCAGTCTTAAGGCCAATAAAGGGTCATTTGAAACAGGTCTCTGCAGGACCACACTGTCCATTTACCTCTGATTTTAGATAACCCTTTTAAAAATTGCACCACAGCTTTTAGCACAGTCACAGTCCTGTTTGTATCGAGCTGCTATTTTACTCCACTAAACCTGTACCGTGATGTTATGCCGGCACTGCAACTGAAAGTGTGGCCTGTTTGGAAACTGTCATAAAGATACACTAGGATTAAAAAGACTCTTAAATCAATGCACTCCTTAGGAATACTGGTTTAGCATCACATTTTGCTTCAACAAAAGGCCAACAAATGCAACTCAAATTGGTGTCACATGTTGTTACAGGGATAAACCACAGCACAAATATCAATTAAATGTTCGGAAAGGGCAGGCAAGGACAACTTGTGCTAGATACTGGAGTTTTTGAGTAAACTGAAAGTTTGTTTATTTAATTAAAAACTAGGGATGTTTGGCAGAGTTTGAAGCCAGTTTATTTTAATGAACATAACCTTTTATATTTCAAAAAAAAAAAGATTGCTGTGTTGTCTTTTTGCCAGCTATATGTTAATTTACGCTAACATTGCAACATAGGGTTCTTGTTATAATTAACTGTGGGGCCTTTACAGAGTTATGTTTTTTATGAGACAAATAAAACATGTCTATAAATGTATCCAAAAACTGGTGTTTATCGTCTGAGCAGGTTCCAGTTTGACTTGCGTGTTGTAATCAGTCAATGTTTCTGGTTTAACTGCAAACAAAACACTCGCCATGTGTAAAGTTGACACAAGCCCCACTGTGACTGATTACTTTTCAGGGAAGTTCATGCTCCCTGATGCTGATTCTCGTTTGTATCCTCACAAACAAAAACCAGTAGCTGTCTCGGGGGCTGAAGAAATGCATTCATCAATCCAAAAACATGTGCTCCTAAGTCAAAACGGTCAAAGGCCAGAGGCTGAAAAGTCACGGCGTCCTGACGTCTTAGATGGATGCTGAATTTGTCTGCGGCTTATTTGTACACAGTCTGGTCTAACCTGTGGGAGATCCTCGGTCGAAACCTCTGTGCGGTGAGCAGGCGTTCCTTTGAAGTAAAACCGCACATAAGTTGGGACAAGTTGTTTGTCATGGCGATCTTAAACGGACTTAACCCAGCGGCGTAAACTATTATGGCCAGTGTCATGTCTTATCAGTATTGGTATTATGCTGGCTTTACAGCTCGCCTGCTCAGGTTTAATATTTATCATAGATCATTTACCGCTCTGTTTGCATTGCTTTGAAGGATTTATGCACAGGCCTACTTGCTGTCCACTATTCATGCAAGAGGGGCTTACGTGGGTCCCAGCAGTGGAAAGATTGGGAATGGAAACAGTCAAGGAGGGGAACGCTGCGGCTGGGTCGGGAAAAGAGTGGTTTTCTTTTTGTGAGGCAGACATTTAAAAGAGCTTACTGCTGTAGCTTTCACTCTGGCTTTGATTGTCTTTGGCTTTGATCTGGTTTGGGGCGGCCATGTTGCGCAGTGCGTTATCCTCTTATAATCTCTGCCATCTCTGAGAACACTGCAGTGGAAAAGACGTTGACTGGGGGTGTCTGTGTCTCAGCACTGCCCTTGCCTCCTCACTTGAAGAATGAATCACCTTATCTGTGAATAGGAATCAGACAGACATCGATGGTATGCAGCCAAAAAGTGAACAACTTTATGGAGCAAACAGCTCTGTTATCAGCACTTTTATATTTCTTCATAAACTTGACTTAAAGCAACATGTAAGAATTGGTTTTAATATTGTTTTTATGGTCACCCGCCAGTTATTCCACTATGTAACTTCTGCCTGCCTGCCAGCACCTCTTCTGAGACAGCACGGATCATTTTACGACACCCGTCATTTCTCACTTAAATCTCAAAGTTGATAAAACACATGCGTTATAAACTGTTTAAAATTTTTGAACATGTCTGTTTTATGTTTAAAAAACTTAATAAAAAGAATAATGAAAAAAAACCGCACACATTATACAAAAATGCACAACCGACATATTTTTCCAATGCATGTTTGTAATGTGGTTACACTGGTGCCTAGCAACTACTCTACAATAGCTAAATCACGGAAAGCACAAATCTTTTAGCAAAGGATTTCTCAGATTGCAATGCTCAGTACTTTATGAGTTAGCATACTGACAGTGCCAATAGTCACATATTCAAAGTTTTTGTCTTTCTCCATTCGCAATATTTACCGTTGTCCCAAAGCTCTTCACTTTGCCCCTCTGGAAGAAGGAGGGAGGGCAAAGGTGACTTTAGTGAAGGGACATGAGCAAAGGCACACCAGAGCTTTCAAGTTCACGGTGGAAGAGGAGTGTTTTGTTTCTGTACTTCAACTGGCTTAAGAAGTGGCTGTTTGATGCAGTGGGTCGTCCCATTTGATTGTTATAATAGGTAATGCTGTTTGTGAACTTTGTATTTTGATATTGGTGGGGATATCTGGAGTACCTGGAGAAAACCAATCCCAAGCACAGGAGGGGGAACATGCAAACTCCAAGGAGAGGCCCTCTTGCTGTGAGGCAACAGTTTCAACCACTGTGCCACTGTGCCATAAATAACTAGGCAAACTTTTAAATCATACAAATTTAAAATTCTGATTTTAGTTTGAGCTTTTGGAAATCTAGTTGTGTGAATGTCATCATAAACCAACATCGCTAAAAATGACGCTCCTGAGGAAAGAATGTCTGTTCCATTGTACTTAACTCATCTCTCCTCTCCTTTCTTCAATCCTCTCCAGTCTCCAGGGATTAAGATTAAAGCAAATGAGGAAACATAAATGTAAAATAAGCCAAATGACAGGTAACCGCTGTCGCTGTCTTGATGATCTTCAATTCAGCTTTATGGGTTTGGAACTTAAACTTTCAACTAACATTAGAAATGCAACGTACAGTAAGCCATTTAGTCATAGTCTGCTGTCAGACGTTTAATTTGCTTGACAGAATGACACACTGCAGATTCAAATACTAGAAATAATGAGCTGCAACAATAGGCACCCGCCCAGCAGTCATATGAGTAATGTTACCGCCAGCATTACAGTCCAAACCTTGTCTACAATCTATACTTTAAACAGCCCTGTGTGAGCATTGTGACAGTTCCCCAGGTAGCCTTTAGATGGCTCCAGAACGCACAAACGACACATTGCTGCTTTAATCAAATGCAATTTCCCTTCAGTGCCTAAAAGACTGCACCATACAAGCTGTTTTGTTTTTTGGTAGCGCCTTTCTACTTCAACTTCAAAGGGATAATATGCATTTATCCCAAATGAGTTGCCCGTTCAACTGTCTGAGCACTTCGAATACCCTCCTCTCATCCTTTGGTAAGAATACGCTATAAGTTTAGTGCTTGTGAAATCATTTATGTGTAGTGCACTACCAAGGCTGCCAAAGGACTCGATAAAAAAAATAAAAAAACTTGGATACACCCTGCGTGAGTCCAGTGAAACTGACTCAAGACAAGCCCTTATGTTTTTCAGCTCAACATTCCCAGACAGGCGTTTATATGCTGTATATGATATGTCTTGATGCCCAGAGCAGTAAGGCAGAAGAGAAGGGCACAGGCTGGGAACATTAATACTTGATGACTACAAAACCACCAAAAAAATAGCAGCAGACTAAAACAGCGCACAACAAACTTTTCTATTTTGTGTCAGAACGTCTCAATATGTAGGTGATAAAACGCAACTGCGTGTTTGTTACAAAGTCAAGGCCCTTGAGTCTCCGCTTGAGTAGGAGGGCCATCATGCGCGCTGACACAGACTTGGAAGACCTTACGCAGTTTGCACATGATCTATATCACCTGCACACCATTAAAACCCGTGTTAGCTATGCAACAGAAATAAGACCTACACTCTTAGCGGCTGAGGACAATACAACAAATACTCTTCTCTTAATTACATAAACAACTTTGTGATTAGAAGTTGTGGTGGAGCTCCTCGCCAGCTGTTTGAGGCAGCTGTGTACATGTGTCTTTGCACACTAAATCAAATGTCCTATTGTGCTCATCTGGAGTGAATTAGGGTGAGGAGCGGAGGGGGGGAGGGGGGAAGGGGGCAAAGAGGGAGCCTGCTTTGATATACAGAAGAGGAAATGGGTAATGTCCTGAAACCACATGCAGCATCCTAATAGGAGCTGGTGACTGATAAGAGGGAGATAACTAGATCATCTGGCTCTGTCTGCAGCTGATAATCTCTTTTTAACACTTCATATTTGTGGCTTGCTTTTGCATGGATTAACCACAGAGTCCGAGGTTGGCTGGTGTGAGTGCAGAAATCATGAGCACGTTTTATCAATTCTTTTCCTCGACAGTTTGTCTGGCTGTCTGGTTTGATGCTCTCACTGTTCGGCTCAGATCAGAAATACAGAAATTAGTTAACAATGGCATGAAAGTAATTGGCAGAAAAGACTTTCCATGCCTGCAAACAATCTCTGAAAGAACAGAAGTTACACAGGCTAAGAATATTATTAATCACCCACTCAGTTGTTTTATTTTTTATTTTTTGTGCACTAGTCTGAATGTGACGTCTTGCCATCCGGAAAGAGCTACAGCAGCAATAGATATGAAAGCAATTGCTACAAAACTCTCCTACAGCCATTTCATATTCTTCAACCTGAATCATGCTTCATTATAAATATCTTTAATGCCATCTTCACAATCTTTTCTGTTCATAATAAAAGTAAATAGATCCAATACAAATATCTCATAGATGCCCCTTTACAAAAAAATGAACTATAAATGTCACGTTTTTTTCTGGAATTTTTTTCTGTAGATGATTGTTCAGGTCAATAAGAATTCTGACACCCTTTTGACACCAGCGTGAATGAAAACTCTCTCCACCGCTGAAGGTTTTGAGCAGGTTATTACATTAAAGAAGTTATTACATTAAAGAAGGACTTCTCTGTTATGGCTGGTTTACATCTGTGTTCAGCCTTAACAATGTGCTCTGCTAAAGTTTTCCAAAGCAACTTCTTTTTAATTTAAACTCCAGATGGGACTGTTACATCTCAATGTCCAGCTTGCATAAAAAGAGATGTGTGAAATGGTTTTTGAGAAATGAAAAATGTATTAATATATGGTTGTGTTAAAGTTACAGTAGAGTACCTGTTTAGCCTCGTGCTGGTTCTTAAAATGTGGGGCTATTCTTCCTTTTTTATGTCAGGATAGACTAGATATATGTATATGTATTTTATAAATGAAGTTACATTTTCACAAACTAAATGTTTTTTTTTAAGTAATAAGGACTTTTAAAATATAAAAAGACTGACTAACCATGAGGCAGCCCCTGAAAGCCAAAATAAAAACACAAGTCTGTCCACATAACTGTAACAACAACTAACTTCATTACTGTCATCCATTCTGTTTGTGTCTGACCTATGATCTTTTTCAAAATATGGGAATAATTTAGTGGCGCATTAAGCCTGCTGACTTATGTAGCATCAGCAACCATTTGCAACTGACCATTTCTATTCATAGTAATTACAAACATCCCATAAAGTGTTCTATCAAATGTCCACTTTTTTAAGATGTTCAGAGTGAGTCAAAAAATCTCAGCCTGTCGTTCAACATGACGGTCTGCTGAAGGAAGCTGTAGGAAGGGGATTTAAGGATCGAGTGACATTCAGAAGCCAGAGAGCTCCAAATATCCCACTCTCCCACTCCCTATAAATCCAGCTGATGTGCTGCGGACGGAAGGCACCCAAGTCCCAACTGCTGGAGCAAAGTTGGTCGGGAGCCAACAGAGGAAATCTGCGGTTGTCCAAGGCAGCTCCCGCGTGAATATGTAGCAGGGTGTATCCGAAATACAGCTCCTCTACCCGATAATTCAATTCCCTGGACAAATAAAAGCTGCAAATAGCCAAACCAAGCAACTGCAAAATTCATAAATAGACAAATTACTTTTTGTATTAATGTTGCTGACCTGGTAAAACCTCACCAACATAATGCAACCTACTTTACAAGCTTTTAAGAGAACAAATCTGGAAAGCATGAGAGATTTTTATTCATTCATTTAAAGGCATAAATAATTCTCTTTGAAGTGCTGCCTTGCCTGTTTGCGAGAAACATAAGAAAGCCAATATGGAGTGCAGCTGGTCAGTTGGGAAGAACATGACATGCTGTTTGTTGGAAAGAAGGCTGAGAGGAGAGGAGGCAGGAATGGAAAGATAAAAGAGTGAAAAGAGATGAGAATCACATTCAACTCATCAAAACAGCTTCTTCGGTCTTGTGTGTTCGGTCTGACAAACACAAAGCAAGCTCTGTAGGCTACCTTATTTGTTGAGTGCAAATGGAGTAAAAAAATAAAATAAAAAAAAGGTTGTCAGGGAGTTTTGTATTTTAACCTCAGATTCTACAACGCTGACAGGACATACTGTTATCATGTCAGAAAAAAAAGGTCCGACTCACTCACAAATTGAGGTTTGTAGAAATTCGATTTGTCAGCCACATGGTTCAGACGTCTGAACAACAAGTGACGAGAGTGAGCTTAAATAACATAATTTAATAAAGTGACTTTTCACATGTGGCTGCTTTAAAAAGTGGAAAATACTACTCTCACGAAGCATGTGAAAGACATCTGCTGCCCTCTAGTGTGACAGGTCATAGTTACAGGGCAGAGTTATTTTGGTGCTTGCAAAAGAATGAATCAGGATATAATAATGCATAATTATATTTGTATAACTAAGGCTTTTGAGCTGCTTTAAAAATTATTTGAGCACCTAATAAAAACAATTACATAAAACCAGACCGTATGTACGTTACACTCAGTGGCGTTGTAACGAGGGGTGGGGGGATTGATTAAAAGTTACAAAAATGTTTAAATAAACTGTTGTACATAAACTGAGTGTGTGTGTTTTGTTCTTAGTTTTGTTTTGAAATATTATTTTGTCAACCAATACAACGAAAACAATTCCTATTTGTATTAAAGGCAGGTTTTCCTCACTCACACCAACAGTTCCTTGTTTACAGTCATATAATTATTATAGATAATAAAGTGTACGTTCTTAAGCTTAATATGTTTTAGCTTAAGAACTTTAGCCCATCTTTAAATATTTTAAAAATGTGAGTCAGTTCCCATAATTATATTTACTCTCTATAGTAACATCATAGCTGTAAAAAAAACATCAGAATACTAGAAATAACACTTCTTTTGTCAATATTTTTCTGGGGGAGGGGCTCAGAACCCCCTTCAACATCATCATATAACTTTGTGTCGACCACTGTGTTTAAATGTGTCTCTTGCCTCCTAAGTTCACTCAGTCTTGAAGGCTTAAACCCAAGAGTCATCTCTAGTTACAGTAATAATAACTTAGTAGAGCTTATAGTGGTGGGACCCGATGTGAGATTTTTTTCATGAGGCCCAAAATATATGGCCCTGGTTACACTGTAAGTCTTTCACCTTCAAACCTACATCCAGATGCCTTTGTTGAAACCTTTTCTTGGCTGTATGTCCTAATAAGCCAACATAGCCAACAGATTATTGTTTTTGGAATAAATGGTATTGAAATAGATTTATTTGTTTGTTGGTAGCATAGTTTGCCACCTGTTAGTATTCTTTTTAAACAATATACAAACAACATTGACAAAATGTGTTTGCAAGGCTGTAATGTAATTGCAATGGGTCATTATTTAAAATTGTAATATAAAGCATTTTCATAAAATATTTTTTTAAAATCCTGAATGGAGCTGAATGTATGTAAAGAAACTGCACTCCCATTGTATTTCAGTTATTATTATTTTAACATGAACGTGTTCTAAGTGTGTGTTAAGTCAATCATATCTCACAGAAAAAAAATATTAAATATCAAAATCTCAATCTGTCAAAATTAGAATAAAAAACCACCCAGGTTACCCAACAGTCTTTTTGTTTAAACTTACCAATAAAACTGTAAAAGTAACGAGAAGAGGCTGTGAATACACACAGCCGTCAACCGCCGTTCACCACAACCTTATCAAAGTCCCCTTATGACAGTTGGCAGAGTGAAGCCACGTACCTCCCATCCCACATGTTTGTGATTGTTAGAGCCTGATATTTGCACTGAGCTGAGAATCTATCACATACAGCCTGCTACACTCTAAATTACCTCCTGCCACCTCAATGCTCAGCAGTCCACTCATTTATTAACACACAGTTGGTGTGAACTGGTGCATTTTAGTTGTATTTTGAAGTTGAAGTCATTAAACACAATCATCCAGCATTCCTCTTTCCATGCATGATGTATGCAACATTTTTGTAGTTATGCACTAGCTACTACCCAGCCAACCATGTTTTTAACATTAGTTTTAACATAATTTATTTTAGGAACTGTAGACCCTTGGCATCTCCTTTTTTGTTCTTTTTATGGGTGAGCAACCTTTTTTTCTGATTTTGTTGTAAATATACTAGATTTTTTTCCTTATCAAAATCTGCTTATCACTCACTTCTCAGTGTTCTTTTTTATTTTTATTTCTGACACACTTTTTCATATATCTATCTATCTATCTATCTATCTATCTATCTATCTATCTATCTATCTATCTATCTATCTATCTATCTATATATATATATATATATATATATATATATATATATATATATGTATATATATATTCTTGGGCAGCCAAAGGCAGACAGAGAGGGGGGCTGCCATACGCACGGCGCTCAACCTTCTCCTACCACCACCAAACACACCTCCACAGTCACACACATGCATACAGTGCTACAGACACTGTGTCTTGCCCAAGGACACAACTACAGTTCTTTACATACATCTATATATCTATATATCTATATATCTATATATATTTACATACTAGTTAGTGTGTTATTTTTAGCACCTTCTATAAAATTATAACAATTATATATTTATTATATAACAATAAAAACTAAATAAAGTGAGCCTATTGCGGTTTATTCCAGCACGCATCTCCTCCTGACGCCCTGGGATATATTTATCTGCTGTTTCCCATGCTGAGAGGCCAATGTCATCGCGCGGCAGCCCTGTGAATGCAACAGTGATGCTCCAAAACGCGGAAGAAGCAGGTCAGGTTTGGTATATCTCCACAGGCATCTTTGTCCAATCCAAAGGGCCACAGCGTGAATGCAGCTGAGTGAGGGGGGACTGGAGGGGCAGCAGCGAGAAGCAAAGCAACACAAGTGACCGCTGTAGCTTTATGACAACCAAACAGGCTTAAGAGAAATAGCCAGAGCGGACAGAGCGACCTTACTGGGGGAAGAAGGCGAGGGAGACGCAGAAGGACAGTTGAGGAGGTTGTTGGAAAGGGCACTGGGTGTTTATTTTCCACGATTTTTTTCCTCTTTGCATTGGCTTTTTTTTAAGGACGAAGGGGCAGAATATCGGTAGAGGTAAGGTTTAGCTCTAGCCGCCGCCATATCCTCTGCGTCGGAGCATTCGTGTCTTCCACCACACCATGGGGAACGCTGCCACCGCCAAGAAGGGCAACGAGCTAGAGAGCGGTGAGTTTGGGATGTTGTTTGGCTTCGATGGTGTATTACTGGGCGGGTGTTGGTACCCCATAACGCATCAAGCGGGCTATGCTGTTGTAACACCAGACTGTCCAAAGTCGCAGTTACAGTAAAGCAGGGGGGGTCGTGCCTTCACACCCCCCGCGTATTCTCTACTTTATCCACTTTCTTCCCCTTATTTGATAATAAAACCCACGCAATGCAATGTTTTGTCATAAAAGTAGCTAAAGGCCTATTCGCGTTTGCTAGCAGCTGGAAGAGCCGTTCATGTTCTGGTTATCTTCACTTGCAGGGAGTGGGTGGGGAGGGGGTGCAGAGTCTGGGAACCCTACTTGCCCATAAAACCCTAATAAGAGCAGACGAGCACTTTAATGCATTTGGTGCATTTGTCTGGTTGAGACTGTTTTCTATCGTAAACACGGTCTACATTAATCCTGGTGGTCACCTAGCCTGCTAACTTTAGCTGTGAGGGGGATTAGCCTTCAGAAGGCCCCTGACGTCCCATTGCCTCTTTACCCAGGCCTGTTTGCTCACAGTTAGCCCGGACGGTGCAAGCATCTAGTGTCTTATTGCTTAGGAAATGGCTGAAATTCTTGACTGTCCTAAATGTGGTCCTATCAATAATTCAGCAGTGTAACAACTGGAGTGTGGTTAAGTTCAAACACCGGCAGTGTCACTTGTACTAAAGCACAACTAACCCTATCAAACATTAAGTGTAAACCCACCAACACAGTGGGCCACGTAATTAGTATAAATAGCTCATACATTTATTATAAGGTATTGTGTTGCAAGTTTTTCCTGAAGCTTTTTGTTCTTGTTCACATAAACAAAGCGCCCCCAACAGCATCATTTCCAAGTATGGTGAAGAAAATGACATGTTTCCATTCATAAAACTGAGAGCCACTACTGAATAGTCTTCCAGGCATTTGCACACATAAACAGTTGAATCGTGGTGTCTCTTGCGCTTATTTGGAGCTGTTTTTCCTTATCTGACTGTGGTAAAGGGCTCAGTTGTCATTGACTGGAGCAGCTTGTCATCAGACCTTCGTCAGAGGATAAGGGGTATTACAAGCTTTGAAAGGTTTGACGTAACTCAGGACTGTGTTACTTTGCTGCTATACTCTGATGTGTAAATGTTTGATTGGTAATAAACTGCTTCTAGGGTTGGATGTGTAACAGATAAATGCTTTAAAGTGAGACTTTTTTTGTTTAATTTTTTTTTGTTGCCCCAAAAAGCCAATAGTTACATAGTTAGTAAAAACAGGTGTAACCAATGCATTTTTACCAAAATATCAATGTACACTGTTAAAACACATTTTTAAAATGCAGAAAATACATTCCTCCGAGATTTATTCGCCTGTTAAGACAATCCGTGTGTGCACTGCCAAACCAGGGCTACTCGGGGAGACAGGGATGATCAGATAGTTCCGCGCCACATTTCTTGTGTAGCTATGATCCTTAGATCCTGACCGGCTAACTGCTAAAACCATTTAAGCTGACACTGTGCCCTGAGCAGCAGATTTGTCTGGAGTGTTGCTGGCCTGACAGGACGACCTGGTTACCTACAGTCTTCTATATTGAGCAGCACTTTGTTTACCGTAGCCAACATTAGCTTGCACAGTCCCACCCGCCCAGGGAGATTAGGCAGTTGCCATCATGACACCTATTTTGTTTCACAGTGCAGTTGTGTTTCACACTGTAGTTAAACAGGGCAGACTCTCATAACCCTGCTATGTTATGCCTGAGTGCATTCTGGCCTTGGCTGGTAATGTGAGTACATCATGTTAGAAATGCACTTGTTCAATCGAAAGTAAAGAGTATCTGATATATTTTTGTTCAGTCTAAAACTTTTACTACAGAAAATAATAAAAGTAAGTCTGGCCTTTACAGAGATGAGGCCTGTTGCTAGAAGCTGGTTTAGGTTTAGGTCCAGGTAAGTTTTAGTTGAGTTTGAGCAGACTCTGAGTTGTCCGTCTTCAGTAAGTTATTTGGTTTTGAGCGGGTTTCATTGCCATGGTAACTCACACTCACACGCAAAACCATAGTGGACCAATCTGATGTGAGCAAAGTCACATAGATCAACTTTAAACCTTTTGTTCTTGGTCCAGAGAATATAGGATACTTTATTAAACTATGCACAAAACAAAAGAGAAGACATCAGTTACACTTTGAACGCTTTATCTGAACTTAAATTTTATTTGCTGGCACATCATTTTTTTAAATTTAGGTCCAACCACATTATTACAAAATGTGTGAATTGTTTTTGATTCATCATTTTCATATTTGTGAGTAATCTTTTCTACGGATCTACATGTTTTAAAGTCAAAACAATTTACACTTAGTGTGAAACCATATGAAATATGTCGAGGCCATGAGTTTTTAAGTTGGTCCATTATCAGAGTGAGCCAATTAAAATCACTTAAAACTTATACAATCAGCATTTTTCTCCTGTTTTTGGCTGTGACCTTCTTGCTTCCTGTTTCTCAACAGAAAGTGCCCCACCCCATTTTCCGTCCAGGTTGATTGCTATTGGCTGTTCACTGCACACTGTCCAGTGATCTTTGGCTCAGGGTTTAGACCTGAGAGAAAGTTGATAACCAGCGTCCTGCAACAGATAAACTCAAAGTTACCCAGTTTGGATTTGTTTTATCAACTCTGCAACTCTTTATTAACTGTCCTATTGCAATGATTTTGTTGCGGCTAGGCCTGTCGTTTACACAACACCAGGGTTTTCACACTTCAAAACATTGTTGTGGAGCATTTTTGCCATTATTTGACAGTAGACAGTAGATTGTGATATGTTTAATACAGCTCCAAACTGAAAACTTCCATAGATTGCCAAAAAAACTCTTCATTAAACTCAAATATTTACACAATATATTTTTAGCCTAGAATGCACATACAATCCTTGTTAGCCTACAGATGTTCACCTCCTAGGGTTCTCTCACAAAAGCAAACCCGCTGAGGCATAAACAGTGTCCTCTCCAACCAAAGTTCACGTCCGTATCCTGTAAACTGCGCTTGGCAGCGTACTGTGTACAGAAAACAACATAAACGCACCATTAATGTGCCAGACTGAGGATTAATAGTTCATACTACATTTGACATCTCACGTCTGTAGCACTGTGAGCAAAGAAAACAAAACTCATAATATATGCCATGTTGTCTGCAGTATTGGAGTTTATTTTTATATTAGGTCTAATATGCTGTAGCATGGCATTCTGGGTACACCTGTTCTTTGAAAACCACAGTCGACAGTCAGTCTCTGTCTAAATTCCACAGGATAATGTCAACTCTGTTTTCATCCTTTACCATGTCACTTTATTCACTACATATGCTTCATGTTGCATTGTTGTTGATGTGTTATGTACATGAACTCTGTATTTCTTTCTGTCTTCTCTTCCGTATCATCCCATCCATGTGGGTGATTGTTCCTGAAAATCTTTGGTGATCAATAGAGACATTTGGTATGCTCATTCCTCCAGAAGATGACCGTAATAGCAAAACAGCATTGGTCTCTCAGTGTGAACTCTTGCTAGATGTGCTTGCTTTGTGCATGCTTTGATAATAAGTCCTTGTTTTTGTTATTTACATTCTCTCAATCTGGATATCTGATGTCTGCTGTGTGTCCCATACATTGGTTTGTCTCGCTTAACCATTTTATGGCTGTGTTTTATAGTGTTCCCTTATGTTGTAACTTGTAATATGTGATGCACAAAAAGATCAGGGACAGCTTCCCTTAACGTTTAAGTGTTTTGTCCTTCTCCCTTTTCAAATTAGACTACTAACATTAAATAAATCAATTCTGAGTCTCCTGGCCTGCATCACTTTTCTGCCTGTCTTGAATGTTGTTGTTTTGTGTTTGTGATGTGATCTCTTGATCTTTAGAGAGAGTATGCAATCTTAAATAATATTAATTGTATATCCAGATGAGAGTCAACTTTCCCAATATACTTTTCCTCTAAAACTTTATTATTCTTTTCCAAAGTTTTTTTTCCCTTTTTGAAATGTAGCACTTTGTCAGTGTTTTTAGAACTTCTGTGTTATTTGCCAGTAATCCACTTTAAGGAAATTGCTGTCCGCTAACTTTATCTTTTTTTAAATGTCTAGTGAAAGAGTTTCTAGCCAAAGCCAAAGAAGACTTCTTACGCAAATGGGAATGCCCACCACAGGTCAGAATCATGAAAAGCTGCATTTCAAATGCAGTGCTTTAGTCCACAGAGCAAAGTCTCACGCAGCTGTGTTGTTCCCACAGAGCACAACGTGCCTAGATGACTTCGACAGATTAAAAACCCTTGGTACTGGCTCATTCGGAAGGGTTATGCTTGTTAAACATAAAGGAACAGAGCAGTACTTTGCTATGAAAATCTTGGACAAGCAGAAGGTCAGTGTAAAAGGGCATGTAATATGCAACCATAGATTATTCAGTTATTTTACTAACATTCTTAAAATCTTATAATACCTTTCAAAATTTCAGAAAATGTACAATTGCATACAACTTGTTTTTGTTGTATTATAGTTCTAACAAGGCCACATTGTTTGTTCAGGATCTTTTTATCTGTCATGCTAGTTGGTGTTTGCTGACGAGGTCATGTTATCTTGTTGATCTGTCAGGTGGTGAAACTCAAGCAAATAGAACACACATTAAATGAGAAACGGATATTACAAGCAGTGAGCTTCCCCTTTCTTGTCAAACTTGAGTATGCGTTTAAGGTAAAGTTTGCTTCTTTTATTTTGCCATTCAATTTACTTCAGTTACTTTGGTTGGGGATTAAAGGCAGTTCTTCTGTTTTAGGACAACTCCAACTTGTACATGGTGATGGAGTATGTTCCCGGGGGGGAGATGTTTTCACACCTAAGACGAATTGGCCGGTTCAGGTATGAAGTTTATTTTAGTTATTCTATATTAATGGACATAAGTTATGGCTTGTTTTTTTTTATTTAATTTATTTTTTTTTCTTCTAGTGAACCACATGCACGGTTTTATGCTGCCCAGATAGTGCTGACATTTGAGTACCTTCATTCACTAGATCTCATATACAGAGATCTGAAACCTGAGAATCTTCTCATTGACCACCATGGCTACATTCAGGTGAGAAACTGTAATAAAGGATCACCTTATTTGATATAGTGCATGTGTAATAAAACTATAAAATGTGCTTTGCCTAGGTGACAGATTTTGGCTTTGCCAAGAGGGTCAAAGGTCGGACTTGGACGTTGTGTGGGACACCGGAGTACCTAGCACCAGAAATTATTCTCAGCAAAGTAGGAATGTGTTAATACAATACTGTTTTTGCATTGGTAGTTTTTGTTTCCAGATTGATACTTTATACATTTTATGAAAAAGGCACAGAGCCTTGTGAAGGGTATACCTGATATGACACTTAGCTCACAGTAACCAGGAATAATAAAAAACTATGGTAAATGGCATGCATTTATATAGCGCTTTCCTGCACCCTTCTCGGGCACCCAAAGCGCTTTACATTGTGCTTCCACTCACCCCATTCACACACATCCACTCCTGGGGCAGACAAAGAGGGGGGCTGCCACACAAACGGCGCTCAACCTTCTCCTACCACCACCAAACACACCTCTACAGTCACACACATTCATACACTGGAGGCAAGGTGGGTTAAGTGTCTTGCCCAAGGACACAACAACAGTATGATCTGTGGGGAGAGCGGAAATCGAACCTACTACCTTCCGGTTGAAGGACAGCCGCTCTACCACTGAGCCACTGCCGCCCATAACTATAATGAAAAACAAACATTTCAACATTTGTTGTAAAAAGCTAATTCTTGTCTATTAACCTGCAAGCCATGGGCCTTAACTGTGTCACTTTTGTGACTTGTTCTGTAAATAAAATTATTAAAAGTGTGATCAATTTAACCACAAAAAAGGTAAAAAATATTTTTTTATTTTTCTGTTTTTCAAGAATAGAAAACCTGAACATCATATTGTGATAATAAGGGGAGTTTTAGAAAATCAAACATGACATTTGACAAAAAACATGCTCATCTGTTGTAGTTTCCTGTAGCAATGTGTTTAGTCCAAACTGAGTGTAATTAGTTTTAGTTCTGAAGGTTTTCAACTAACTTTTCCAGGGCTACAACAAAGCTGTGGACTGGTGGGCACTAGGAGTCCTCATCTATGAAATGGCAGCTGGCTACCCTCCATTTTTTGCAGATCAGCCTATTCAGATCTATGAGAAAATAGTGTCTGGAAAGGTAGGCAATAACTTTAAAAGACTACCCTTAACTTTTAATAATAATAATGGTACTGTGAAATAACAGTTAAATATTTTTTCTAGGTACGATTCCCATCCCACTTCAGCTCAGACTTAAAAGATCTGTTGAGAAACCTGCTGCAGGTTGATCTCACCAAACGATATGGCAACCTGAAGAACGGAGTCAGTGACATCAAAGGCCACAAATGGTTTGCCACAACAGACTGGATCGCAATTTATGAGAAAAGGCAAGACTACATTCGCGTTTAGTTTGTGATTTAGACCGAATAGCCCCTGTTATAGGTTAATTAGATATGGATTTGTTGATATAGATTTTTAGCTAGATGTGTAATTCTCAACTGATGCTGCAAAGGTTTTTTATGCAATCATACAAATGTAAACCAAGTTATCTAAAAGTGCCGTTATGTTTTATAGACCTCTATGCCAATTATTTTCTTGTTAATGGAGCACAGGGACTTTTTTGTTTGCTTGTGAGTGTAATGATTTCACAGTCCAGTCAGTGGTTATAGCTATTTGGAAATCACCCAGATTCACTGCCACAAGTCATTTAGCCTGGAAACGGAGATAATGAAGTGCTTTGTTAAATCAAATCAAAGTTGTTTTGCACAGGATCAAACTAATTGACCTTTACATTTAATTTAGTCAAAGTTGAGAACCTTTTAAAATCCTAATATCAAAAATTGTCATTGATATTCAGTGTGACAGTATATACATTACATTTTAAGAATATTGTTGTCTTATTTAATTAGCTTGGCTTATTTCACTCCATAAACCTATCACCTGTCTAAAGGACCATTGACCAAAAACTACATATTTTCCCTCTCCTATTATTGTCAACCAAACAGTAGATGTTTAATAAATACAGTAAAGGAGGGATGTGTGGCTTGACAACTTTCAGTCTGACACCTAACACCAACTTGGAGTACGGCACTAATATACCATTTGGTATTCTGATTCCTTTATTAACTTACCGATGTGTTGTTAAATCTTTACTTCTTTAGGTGGAAGCCCCATTCATACCAAAGTGCAGAGGTCCAGGGGACACCAGCAACTTTGATGACTACGAGGAAGAGGAAATCCGTGTTTCGGTAACGGAAAAATGTGCAAAGGAGTTTGCTGAGTTTTAGGATGTGTGAACATGGATATATCAGGGAAATAAGGGGATCTTTGCACTCTTCTAAAGACTTGGGATGGAGCAGAGACCTTTTTTTCAGATCTACAACATAGTCCCTTCATTCCATTTGGCTCAATGACGTCATGATCCTTGGGTGCCGATAACCTCTCACTGTCACATACACCTGCTAATAAGCAGACACACCACTTTTGCTTTTTTACCTACTCACTGTTTTTTGTTTTTTTTTGTTTTTTTACTTTGAAGCAGTTAGTCTTGGATGTTGTATTCCCCGTTTGAAATGTGACATTTTTCAGTTTAAGGAAAAACTGAGACAAAGGCCAATAATAGTCCATGCACGGTAACTGAAATGTCTGTGGAAGTTTGACATTCAGTTTTGTGGGTTGTGGGGTATTCCCTCTAGATGTCAGCAGTGTATGTTGAATGGTCTGTTACATTGGCTATTATATGTTTTGGCCAGCTTTCAGCTGTAGTATTGTCCTATGTGCATATCATGTCAGTTGTGTAAAACATTTAACACATTCAGTGTTTTAAAATCATGACCAAATATAGATCATTGGAAGACACCAGAAGAAAGGTTTTGTTCCTTTCTTTGCTTTTGCCTTAGAGAGCCAAGTCCTCGGATCCAGTGAAGCATACATTTACTGTCTTCTTGGTATTCTGACCTAGGCACAGCAAGCCATTATAGAAAATGAGAAACTTTGTTGCATTAGTAATTTTTTTTTGTTTGTTTTTTTCATTCTTGGCCATTTTTTGTAAAAAAAAAAACTAAAATAAAATAAAAAATTGTCACTGTGACTAACCTTTTAGTAGGGCTGCACAATATCTGGAGAACATAGCCAATAGGTGATATCATTGAACACTCTGATAATCATGTGCTTCGTTGGAAATTTTTAATATTTCCTTGGGTATAATTCTAGTTTTCTAAAATTTTTAATATTTTTTTTAAATAAGATGTTTTGCTGTGGGTTTGATTGGTGCTAACACAAACACCAGAAAGTGAGTAGCCTATGCCTAGCCACCTCTGCCACTGACTGAGTAGCATTTAAAAAAGGGCAGTTCAATCCATCTTTTACAATATGTACATTACACATGTTTATCACAGTAATGATACAGTTTTGATATATTGTGCAGCCCTACTTTGTCATATTGGCCCTGGATTTTAGGTCTGCTTATGAAGACCTTTTGTTATTAGTCTGGAACAATATGACTTCGTAAATGAAAAATGTATTGGAGAATAACGTAAGGTGTTGTGGCTTTGTGCCCCAGCATTTTGGAAAAACTTTAAGTAATGCAGAATTTATAATATACATGAAAGATGTTATAGTGACTTAAATAAATGGGAACGCAAAACAAAATATTTATGATATTCCTTTTTACAACATCTACAGATTTCCATTTCATTCTTATGAAAGAATGTAGGTTTGCAACCTTTAGGTATTCATGTTTGAAAGGTTGATTTTTTTTTTTTTTTTTTTTTTTTTTTAAAGGTACAATTTTCCTTACAATACACTGGCTAAATAAAATCAAGACTGCTCCTTTGTATCACATATAACCTGTTATTGTTAAGCTCATTATGTTATACATATAAGCATTGTTTCATATGTTTTTATTTATACACATTAGAGATGCTAATAAATTTTATTTTTAAAAGTGTTGACGGTGTGTAGCTTGCCTTACATTGTCTAATTGTATTTTGTTGTTGAAAGCAAAAAGGGCCACAGATATTAATAGGAAAGGGTATTAAAAAAAAGATATTACCTTTTTTAAGCGTTTTTTTTAAGCACAATTATGGTTAAATATAATGACTGTGGTCCTTTTCTGAGTCACACTGTTCATTTGATATTTGCATTTTAATCTTCATTATGGCATTAAGACATCAATTTACAGTGAGTTTTGTAGGCCAGTAACTATAATAAATATTTGAACCTCGAATGGAATGGTGGGTAATGTAGTACAACAACACACGTGGGGCGTTGAGGTACTGATTGGAAGTTAGTGGAGACATGGCGGGACTGGAGCTACTGTCCGACCAGGGATATCGTTTAGATGGAAGAAAGGCCACCGAGCTGCGGAAGGTCCAGGCCAGGATGGGGGTTTTCGCTCAAGCGGATGGTTCGGCGTATTTGGAGCAGGGAAACACCAAAGCCCTGGCTGTGGTTTACGGACCGCACGAAGTGAGTAGCATTAAGCTAAGCCGAGTTCCGTTAGCTATAGCTTCATCTTGCTAATATAAACAAACCGTTGGTTATAGCTGTTTATCTCCTTGATGGTCATGTCAAATGTTCTGTCAAAGTTGCTATTTTGTCATTAAACTTACATTCAGAACAGCACGAGAAGTTCACCATTTTGATAAAACGTTAGCCATCACACAAGGGTACATTTGGCATAACTTATTATTTTTTTCGATTATTTAATATTTAATATCTATGTTTTTTTCTTAGATGAGAGGCTCCCGGAGTCGAACTCTTCATGATCGTGCAGTTATCAACTGTCAGTATAGCATGGCAACCTTTAGCACAGCAGAGAGGAAGAGGAGACCACACGGAGACAAAAAGTCCACAGAGATGAGCCTCCACCTGAAACAGACGTTTGAAGCTGCTATCCTGACCCAGCTCTACCCACGCTCTCAAATAGACATTTACGTAAAGGTTAATAAGTTTTTGTAATGCACAATTACCAGTAAGCTAAATATATGTATGTCTACTAAGATAATCCAACCTTTCATTTTTACTTCAGATCCTGCAGTCAGATGGGGGAAACTACAGTGTTTGTGTGAATGCTGCAACTTTGGCGGTGATTGATGCTGGTATCCCAATGCGGGATTATGTTTGTGCTTGCACTGTGGGGTTTGTGGACGAGACCCCACTCGCTGACCTTTGCTACGCAGAAGAGAGCGGAGGGGTGAGCTCATTGGCCTTGGCTCTGCTCCCTCGAGGTGGACAGATTGCTTTGCTTCAGATGGATGCCAGACTACATCAAGATCATCTAGAAACCATGATTGAGGCTGCAATAACTGCTTGTAAAGGTGTGAGCAAGGTGTTGGATGAAGTTGTGCGACAACATCTTCAAGAGGTCTCAGTGCTCACCAGTGATTGATTTGGTTTACAGACTGGATTGACTTTTCAGAAGCAGCATGAGAAGTGTTGCTGGACTACAAATTTACTCATTATAAATAATGTTATTCATGTTCAACATTCCCACTAATAATTAGATTTTTTAATGTATATAACAAAGGTAGCGATAAACACATTAACCCAGCTAGTTTGTATTTTGTATTAATAAAGAGCAGAAAGAGTGAGATTTGGAGGAGGAGAATTAAAAATAATTGAAGGAGTCTTCTCTGATAATAAATTTACCTTATTTGTACATGCAAGACATGTCTTAGAAATGTATAGCTATTGGATTTATATATATTACCAACATGTGAAGATAATTAAGTTAAAGAACAACCTGTATGAAGATATAATTATATAATTTGACTATCTTCTAATGTACAATAAAAAACTTATTGTCTGATTATTACCCATTTGTTTTGGCCGGAAGTGTGTCCGTCTTGTTTGTGGTTCCCCCGAAACAAGGAACTTGCAAACCTTTAGCATCAGTTGCTTCAGTCTTTGGAGCAAACGCCCATTATATGTTGTAGGCGGTTGTGACTCGGGAGCTTTAAGGTATGTATGTTATCGTAAATGTTGAGAAAAATTCACTTTTAACTTGTCAGTAGCCTTCTTTTGCAAAGAAGGAAGTTATTTTAATCAAATGCGAGGTCTTTGTCGGCGCCGGTAGCAGCAGGCTAACCCTTCTGTCAATGGGTGCCTTCTCAATGGTGACAACAATGAACTATTCATGGCTCAATAGATGATATGTAAGAACAGAAGCCAAGAAATAATAGTGATTTTAGTATTTTATTTTTACATTTTATTTTATAGGAGCAAATTATTGAGGGAAATTTATATGCAGTGAAGCCTGGATGTGTGTCTACTGCTCAAGGCTTTAAACGTTTTTTTTTTCTTTCTTAATCTTCATTTAAGTAGGCTACAAGATGGGACTCCTCTCTGACCCGAACAGAAGAAGGGCTATGATCAACCTTCTCACCCGCCTCAATGCTCCTATATGGTACGTTCAGTTATTTCTGCGACCCCCTTCTCACATTTATATACATTTTGTATTGTATTATATCAATCTTATTTTACCCCTGTCTATTTTAGTGTGGTCTGCTATATGGCGGGTGTGGCCTGGTTCATGGGTCTAGCCTTTGAGCCTTTCACCCTGCGGACATACATGTCAGAGAACGCTATGGGGTCCACCATGGTAGAGGAACGATTTCCTGCAGGAGAGAGAGCTCTGGCCACAGGCAGAGAGTTTGCAGCTCACAAAAGGAAAGCAGGGTAAGGAGACACTAAAACAAAACACAAGTTTATTAAACAACCTGAAAAAGTGACTGTTGCATTCATTTTATGAAGATTATAATTACAGTGATTTGTAATAGATGTTTATATAATTGTAAGATGTGACAACAATAACCAATATCCAAATGACTGTATATGTTTTTACATTGTTTTGCTCTGAGTGGAACTAAAATAAAAATAATAAAATATTGCAGCATCCACAAGGTCAGATTTAACAAAGTTTTTCTAATCAATGGGATTTTGCTTCAAATTCCAATTCCAACTGGACAGAAGTAAATCCTGCTTGTTTGCCAATTTCTTTCTATTCAGTGGGATGCCAGTAGATTGGCTGGTGAAGACCATGCAGTCCCGAGGGTTGGAGGTTTTCACACAGAGATTCTCTCGCACCCTGCCCTTTCCAGATGAAAACAAAGAGAGATATGTGAGTTTTCCTGAGATTGATGTCATTGGCTATTTACATTTTGTTGTAACACATACTGTATATAAACAAACTGTAATCACATATCCCTGTTTTGGTCTGCCTTTTATGTATAGATGGTAAAAGGCACAAATGTATATGGGATCCTTCGTGCCCCAAGAGCTCCACGGACTGAAGCGTTGGTTCTGAGCGCTCCGTGCAGCCCAGGAGACAGCAACAACCAGGCTGTGGGACTGCTGCTTGGGCTAGCACAATATTTTAGAAGTGAGTCATGTACAGCATCTGCAACTGATGACTTTATAGCCACTTTATTTTCAACAGAATACTTTACTTTATGTGAGATTTTCATTGCTTTAGATTGATTTCCACTCTTTCGGTTAATTTTTTAGCAGCTGCTTTAAAAACAAGGGAAGCCAAAGTTGTTTCCCCAGCTTAATTTCTGGTGCAGACGAACACAATATTAAGTTAGAGCAGTACCAACCTCTCACACATTTGTCAAGCTTAGCACACACAAGTCGTACAGTAGAGTTCAGCTAATTGCTATTTCAGCATTTGTAAATAAGGTGAACATTGCAAATGATGTACTTCAGTTAACTACACCATAAAAACTGTGATGTTTCTTAACAGATCAGATATATTGGGCTAAGGATATCATATTTCTTGTGAATGAGCACGATCTGATTGGCATGCAAGCCTGGCTGGAGGGCTACCACCACACCAACACAACAGGTATAGACTCATAAATACTCCGTATATTTTATTTACAATGTGTATACCAGCATCTAAAAACACATAAATATTTAACTACTACACACATCAACTTCCTCTAGGCATGGACTGGACTCCACTGCATGGCCGAGGTGGTTCGATCCAAGCTGCTCTGTCTCTAGAACTCAGCAGTGATGTTATAACCAGTTTGGACTTGGTGTTAGAAGGCCTCAATGGACAACTACCAAACCTGGACTTGGCCAACCTTTTCTATGCCTTTTGCCAGAAGATAGGAGTTCTTTGCACCATACAAGGAAAGGTAAAAATACACGTTCACTTTTATCTTTTTAAAAGCAGCACTGAAACATGTGTTGTGTAGGGAAATATAAGCCTTTTGTTTCTTTAGCTGCAGAGAAATGATTGGGACAGCGTATCCGGCTATAGCCATGCCGTCCAGACAATGATGCTGATGGTAATGAAACAAGCTAGTGGCCGACCTTGGGGAGATCACGGTCTTTTTCTGCGCTACCACATTGAAGCCGCCACCATTAAGGGCATCAACAGTTTCCGCCAATACAAGACGGACGTCACCACCATTGGCAGGTCAGAGCAGATGTCAACTACAGTCTAATTTTACTCCAAAAAAGCAAAATCTGATTTTTTGTTTTAAATTTGCTGCTATGTGTTAATACATTTATGTCACATAGACTTTTTGAGGGAATGTATCGCAAGCTGAACAATCTGCTGGAGCGCCTACACCAGTCATACTTTTTCTACCTCATGCCTTCATTGTCTCATTTCGTCTCTATTGGGTACTACATGCCAGCATTTGGCCTGCTTGCTGTCATCCTGCTTCTTCGTGTATCCTTTAACCTGTTTTATATGTAGAAAAGAATTCTGAAAAGCAGTACTTTACGGTGATGCTGCTTTATGAAGGGTTATAAACCCTTCATAAAGCCTGTACATTTATACATTATATATAGGTTGTTATGACAGAAAACAAGAGTAAAGGTGACCAAATTGTGGTTGTATATATCGTTTGCATAACTGGCAATTGGTTAGTGTTGCTTTAATAATAAGTTATATACCATTTAAACCTATTTAATAATTGAAACATTCATGCCCTTAACTGTGAGACAGGCCTTAGATCTTTGGGTTCAACTTACAACTCCACCACCAACAGAAGATGGGATTGCTCATATTGAACAAGTAAGAAACATATGCTTCATATTTAAATCCTGAAAACAATCAGAATTAATACATAAATAAGGATTTTATTTGTATTTTTTTTTTTGTAGTCGAGTCCTGGGATCCTGTCAGTGTTGACCCCTCTGGTCATCAGCCATTTGACCGGAGCAGCTCTGTATACCTTGCCAATACAATTTCAGGAGATGGCTGTGGAACACTTTCCCGTGTCTGAGACTGAGGCTGTGGTGCTCACAGCTATTGCTATTTACACCGCCGGCCTGGCACTGCCCCACAACACGCACAGGTACTTTATCTCAGTCAATTCATTGTTATATTATTAACAAAATATATAAATGTTTTGTCTTTGTAAAGTAGTGTAATTATCTGTTTATCTGCTTGTAATGCCCATGTCCACCAGGGGTCAGTGTTGGGCCCTTTCACTATTTGATCTGGATATGAAGTTTCTTGTAATCTGGATTCACACTTAAAGGCATAGTTAAGCTGGGCAGTAAATATAGTATGTGACTTTCAGGTTCTCCCCATATGGGGGTTGCCTCAGCGAAGTAGTTCACATGAATAGCTTGGCAATGTTTTTACGCCATATGCCCATCCTGACGCAACCCTCTCCATTTACCTGGGCTTGGGACCGGCACAGACTTGGACTGTGGCTCCTCAAGCCCAATCTCCTCCACCCAAACCGGGTGCACTAACCTCTTCACCACAGAGGAGCTATGAGCTGGACAATATCATTTCAAATTATTTTTACAATCTATATAACACTTCTTTTCTTATCGTTACAGTTCACTGATAAGGTTGGTATTGTAAATATGCACTACTGGAATATGTTTTCTAATGAATATGCTAATTCAGTCTCAATGCATGAAAGTAATAATCAGCCTGGGCAAGATCATGGCATCAAGGTGCTGAATGATGGCCTGTCCTATTGTTTAAGAGCTATGTCTGCTAAATAAATTCCGCCTGTTACTTTAGTTTTGATGTGTTTTTCTTTGGGTATTAATATTTGGTGTCGTGTGTTGCTTCCAGCATTCTTACACTGTGCAAAGGAGCAACAGTTTTTGGTGCTGTGTTTCTTTTGAACTAATAGGGCATTCTCCTTCAGGATTGTTGCTTTAGCTCAAAATCCCAATGATACTAACTTCTCTATTTGTGTAAATTAGTGCTTTGTTCCCATTAGTAGCAATCTCGCTAACTAATTTTAATTTTTTAACTTGATTGACCCTCAGCGTTTTCTTTCACAGCACACCTTTTGATTTGTTCTGATATACCACTGAAATGTTTGAGAGAGGCTGATTTTGTTCATTTGTCGCAGGCTGCTGTCCGGAGAGGGGACCGAACAGGGGTGGAGGGTCCTGAAGCTCGTGGCTGTGCTGTACCTGGCCGTCCTGCTGGGTTGCACTGCCCTTATTAACTTCTCCCTTGGTTTTATCCTGGCTCTCACTCTGGTGCCCGTCGCTGCTTTCGTCACGCCCCATGTCCCCAAGTAATAAACCTACACATATTATCCTAATCATGAAACCTACTTGTCATATTTATCAGTGTTTCTGCGGGTGTTGAAAAATATATCTGTATTCTTTATACAACAAGGAAGCATAATAATTGTGACATTTTTTCTTTTTCGTGTTCTTCACAGGGTTTTATCAGCCTTCATCCTAGTCATCCTCAGCCCAGCCTGCACACTCCTGTTCGCCATCTTTTTCTTTCAAGAGCTGCAGGAAATGCCTGTCAGCTTCCAGGACGGTTGGCTGCTCTTCCTGTCAGTCATCTCTCAGGGCATTCTGGACCACTCCCTGTACGGCTCGCTGGTTTATCCGCTCATAGCCCTGCTAGTTTATCCCTGCTGGCTGCTTTTCTGGAACATCCTTTTCTGGAAGTAGATGCCACTATGATAAGACTGCTACGATTTTTTAAAAAGTGGACTTCTTCTGATTGTTTTCAGGGTTGTCTTGACTTTTGTTCCACTGGATAGATTGGAAAACAAGAAGGAGTATCTAAACTTGGTGAAATTGTTGGCCATTTTGCAAGTGTTGAACATAGGAGTTTTACATGAAACTGCTGTCAGGTACAAACCTATTTACAAATTGATGTTTTTTCACAATCTCTTTTGTAACCCTCACATTTATTGATTGGTAAAATGTTTTTATTAATAAAAAGTTGAAATGTGAATTAGATTAAAAAAGGTAAAACGTGGAGATTCAAGGTTTGTGTCTGACAGCAACAATATATGAAAAACTTGGCCCTGTACTACAAAGCTGGATCAGGAGGTTAGCGAGGTACGTTCAGGTATAACCCTGGGTTTTCAGTATCACAAAGCTGGTTTACTGTCTAATGTGACAGATCTCTGTGGAAACTTAAGCTGAACAGAATGGATAGAAACACATCCACTGACCAATCAGCAACGAGATACGAGCTCCCGGTGTCGAGGAGGAGGGGATAGACACTGTGTGGAGAGAGAACAAATGAGATGTGTCTTTACAAGCGCCAGCCTACTGAAGCACAAATGTACATTGAACTATAGCAACTCTGTAAAGTGCTATAAATGGGTTTTATCTTCAGCATTATGTTGAGATCAATGGATTTATAGACTCTGGTATTTATTTTAATGCCGCATTTAAAATGTAGACTCCACTCTTCTGCTGGTTATTTGTCTTGATGCGTATATGCCATTCATTCAGCGTCTGGTGCTGTTTGTTTTGCATTTTTTTCCTCATGTTAACTCTCTCCCATATGTCGCTGATTGGTCATTAAGTGCTGACTCTGCCTGTTTCACATAAACATGCCTTCACTCCACAGAACACCCCAGATAACCCACTTTATGATACTACTTACTCAGACCAGGATTGTTAGGTTTTGTCTAAGTGGTCAGGAGACAGGGGTTGTGTAGCACAGGGCCTTTAGTCAGTTATATACATCAAGCCAACAAAGACAGAAATATTAGAGACAACTTCCCCAAATGAAATACCGTTCAGATTTGCTTTGTCTTTACAAATGTTTTAAAATTGCAAATGATTGTATTTAAACTGCACTGGGTTGTTTGTTTTTTTGTATTTAAATGTGAGGGTTATTTGTCATTTGTCTGTTCCGCCATCATTACATTTGTAATATTTTTACACTTGGCTTTTGTTAAATGTTTATTTTGTACTTACATGCCTTAAATAAACTGTATGAAAACAGGCTTTTTATTTTAACAATACTTTCAAATCAATTGCAGATCTTATGTACTCAACATTCCCAAAATAAGTATACCAAGCTTTATTTGACATCTACTCAACACTACGACAGGTTATTTTATGTATACAATAACATTTAATTAAGCAATTTGACCTATGGATAAAAGTTTATCTTTAATGGCTTGAACTGTGAATATGCTCTTTTGCGTCTCGTTTATGTTAAGCCCTAATTGTGTTGATATTCATAATCATGTTCCTGTTCCTAAAGGTTGTTACAGTTGTATTCAATTTAACAAAAAAATAAAATAAAACATAACTCGGATTTCTTTTGTTCAATTGTGTTTATTAGGCTAAAGCAAGTTTGTACAGCATTATGTACCGAAACAGATCCTTCCAATGCTGTCACAGCTCAGAGAGAATCAGGTGAAATCAGATTAACAGTGAAAATGTACAGCCGTTGCACAATCTCAATAGAAATAATACACTTAATACAATGTTTTAAAAAAATAAAAGCACTTGGTAAAACCCTGTAAACACAACATTCCTGTCTTATTTTTCTCAAAATTATTGTGGTGCCAGCTGATGACACACACAGAGCACCAGGCAGTTTGGTATTAAACCTAACTATTACCTTTGCCCTTCAATCACAGTTGACAAAGACTTCATTAAGACTCACTTATTGTCCCCTTAAAAATAAATATAAATCTCACCATGTCGTTTGTACAACACCCAAATCCTTAAATAAATTAAACTCAGGGCAACCTCCCGTGATGTCATGTCACGTGGTAATGATCCCATCACTGCGGTTTCCCAGTGATCATTGCAGCTCTGTTTCATGCTACAGTGCCCGACACTTTCCAATCTCCAGCGGCGTTGAAGACCATCCATGCACTTCTCGATGTAAGTACAGGCTATGTTCACACTGCATCTGCTTTTTGTCTGTTTTAAATCAGTTACAAATGTGAACTCAATCTTGAAAGAGTTGCTCATGAGCAAAACATCTTTAGTGAATTTTAATTATGTCTTTTAAGAACGATTTGTGTGTAGCATTACTGTTGGCAATTTGAATTTTTGTTGAGTATTTTATCGAGTGTGCTGATAACAAATGACAAATGATAACAAACATCAATTACTGTTATTTTGAAAAGTGAATCCTTTATGTCTGTTATATCCCGTTATCACAGTGGTGCATATTTATTAGAGAAATGTTTGTCAAAATTGAGGTAAAAGTTACATGAATTCTAAATGACACTTGACTGAAATTTGTCTTTGGATGGTGAGACGGTCTACCCAGAGAGTAGCCCAACATGCTACTTTGAAATTCACATTCACTTTTGACTTTGCTACAAATCAAATCTGAATTATGATTTAGAACTAAACACGTGACAAGGACCAAACTGAGCAGAGCCACTTGTGTGTACAGTGTGAACGTAGCCTTCGTCAGTGTGCGAGTTAATCGGTCAGGCGTTAACCCATTCTTCGTTTGTAAATATGTGTTTATGAGCGCTAAAAAGACGCTGGGCAGTCAGCTGCTGCCTAAACCAGATTCTCCCCGATCGTCTCGTCTTCCTTTGTCCTTTTATTAAAAAAAAAATAAAAATGTTAATGTCAGAACTGGTATGTGTTTGATGAATGTTCGGCATCAGGCAGCACCTGCAGGACGTTTGTGTCGGGTCGGGCTGTGGCGCAGATCTCACAGCCTGGACGGGATGGCTTGTTAATGAACGTGCACAGGGGACATGCCCACTCGGTTTGCTAAGTAGGAGCAAACAAAAGGGTTTAAATTTATTCTTTTCTTTTTTTTTACCTCTGTATCATCAGATTTAGCAACTTCAACGGTAAAGTATTCCTGAGCCTATCCATGAAATACTGACCTTTGATCTTGTCTGTCACAGACTCTTTGAGCCACTATCCTCTGCGCCTCTCACCATAAGAACAGTCTCTTCTCCTTTGTTGTTGGACTAAACATTAACCTGAGACCCCCCTCCCCTTCCAATAACTTCATCTGTCTATTTATGCCTGATGTTTGAGCTATGAGCTTCCCATCATCTTTACTGTGTCACCTATTACATAACCTAAAGTAGAAGTATAACTTTTTCACCAAAAAACAAATGCATCAATGACTTCAACAGAGCAGAAAAGTAAAGATTACTTACCTGTGTTTTATTGGCTTTGTTGGATTTATCAATTATTTGTAGATTCTCAATGTTCAGGATATCTTTAACATCACCTGACCTCTCCACTCCTGAACCCGAGCCCCCTGCGGATGACAAAACCACACTTTTTATATCCTCGATCAAGGAAAGCTACTATATTTGATATTTAAATATCTGACACGACAGGAGAATATATTGTTCTTATTATTAATGAAAGAATTCTAGATAAAGTGTGGTGTGTGTGAGTACTTAGTCAACAATATGTACAATACAACATTGCCTTAAAATCAATAAAATAAATTGTCTCAAAATCATTTTGATGGTTCTGACAAAAACAAAAAAAGAACTCAAAGAAACTAGTTTATCATTTCTCCACCTCCATCTCACACATCTGATAAATACATATTAATATCAAACAGATCCATGTTAATTTGCATAGATAATGAAATTTCACAAACAAAATCCAGCATCAAGGAAGTTACAGTGCAAATAGTCTTAAAATTGAAATTTTGATTCGTAACAAGGCAAAGAAACAATGTACTCATATTGTAAGGCTTATTATATTTACATTTAGTCATTTAGCAGACGCTTTTATCCACCAGTGTTACAGCTGGAACACCACTGGAGGCAAGGGGGGTTAAGTGGGTAGAGTGGGTAGAGCAGTCGTCCTTCAATCGGAAGGTGGCCGGTTCAATTCCCACTATACCAACAGTTCATACTGTCGTTGTGTCCTTGGGCAAGACACTTAACCCACCTTGCCTCCAGTGGCTGTAACACTGGTAATTACTGTAGAACAATGTAAGTCGCTTTGTAGAAAAGCGTCAGCTAAATGAATAAATGTAAATGTAAAGTGTCTTGCCCAAGGGACAACAATATGAACTGTGGGGAGTGTGGGAATTGAAACGACAACCTTCTGGACATAGGATGACCGCTCTACCACTGAGTCACGTATCATAAATGCATATATATTAATCATGTCGTTTACCATTTTTATCCTATTTATCAATCCTTGTTAACTTATGTTGTACAGTTTGTGCAATGAGATTCTGATTATGTTTAGACCCACCTTGGTTATTGTGTAGCCTGGACGGCAGGGTGCTGTAGCCCCTCCGGTCCTGGGACGTGAGGCCGTTACCTGGAGGCAGTGGTGGGGCGAGGAGGGTGCTCTCTAGGTCCTGCTGGAACAGCTGTCGGGTAATACGAGCTTGGCGTGCAGAGATCAGGTAGAGATACGCAGTGTCTCCGTCCTTCTGCACACCGTAAGAGGCCAGAGACCTCGGGTCTGTGCACAAACACTGACCGATCACCCAGCGCTGCACACGAGGATGGAAACCATACTCTAGAAACACCTGGAGGAGAAGGGCTTCAATCAGTGAGGCTCATTTAGGGTTACCACTGGTGCATTATATACTGTATACAAATGTTATTTGCAAAATCTGTATTACGACTGCTTTCATCTGCCAGGCATCAGTGACTCTGGCATTACGCAAACATAGACGATACAAAGGCAACAGGCCTCTTTGAAACTCTACACCTCAGAAACAGTAATTTTTGTGCCCTTGTACTTAGTAGATTTATGTTTTTCCAAGTAGTGCATCAAAATTATACTTTTTTGTGGAAGAGCACAAAAAATAATCTTTTAATATGATGATACAAGTGCATACTGCTTTTCTTAATTGAATATATATGCTATTACAGAGAAAAGAAAACACATTTAAAAAGAACAGATCATTAAAACGGTACAACAGGACACAACAAAAGAAAAAAAGAATTTATACAGAGACAAATATAATGCTAAAAAGGACACTGACATGAAACATTGGACTATTTGTAAATCTAGCTGAGCAGACCTTAACGTAACGCCATCCTAAGGTAATGAGGGTCAATTACAACATCAAAACTATTAAAACAAAATTTAAGTTTTGTGGCAATTCTGTTTTAAAAACAGAATAATGGTTTAAAGCATATAGAGCGCTGACCTGTTGTTTTAGAGCAGCCACAGTCATGTAAGGAAACACCTTGACTGTGACACAACAGGATGATGAAACGTCTTCTACTGCCACCGACAAACTGAAAGAGAGCAATCAAATATGTGACAGAAACCTAAAAGATTCAGACTAAATCAGTTTCAAACCCAACACGTTAGATCTCTTACTTTATTTCCCCGTCTGCGTAGTTTTTTTGGGCCAGCTGAATCGTCAGCGACGCTCTCTGACGAGCCAGAGAGGACGCGTGCTGTGAAGCGGCTTGAGCGTCACCAGCTTCGATTGCTCTGGCAAGCTCCAGGCAAAGTTCCTCTACAGCAAAGAAGCAGAGATTATGAGTGACATTTCCAGAGCATGTTGTGAGCAATGACAAGAGAAATGACGTGACGATAAACAGAGATACCCACCGGCGCGCGGCAGAGGGGCTGTGCTCCACTGCTCTGACACAGCTGCCATCAGCAGTCCGTCCGAATCACATGGGTTGATATTTGCAACTGTCAAAGAAAAACAGAGACAAAGTGTCATAACAACTTGTAGCTGTCAACTTATCGGGGATTATGTGAATAGCAGGCGAACTGTAACATTTGTTTACTTAGTAAAAATGTATTAGTTTATTGTACTTTCAGAGAAAAACTAAACAACCTTACTCAGTCTGTGTGTGCACCCTTAACACAGATGGAAATAAGGCAACACAAGGATATTCAATATGAGCGAAGAAATGTCTCAAGAGCAACTAATGTAATTGGATCTGGAGGAAAAGAGCCTTGTATCCTAAGTTTGTTCACTGTATTAAACTTATCAGGACTTCTAGCTGCAACTTTAAACGTCAAAAATGTAACGTCAAGCTTTGTTTCAATCTATATTTGTCATACCTCTATGTGCCTCTCTTAGTGACGACATTACCACCGTGGCCCACTCCTCTGCTTCCCGGTCGCAGCGGAAATTGAAGCGAATGCAGTCGTGGGGTGGAGCAGCCAGACGCATCTCGTGACAGCGGGGAGACTTCACCTCGTACTGCACTGAGCGCAGGTCGAACTCTGCGATAAACTGGATTAAAATGAAATAAATAAACAGGAATATGAGTAGGCATCAATGTTATATGTCACAGTGGGAGAAAAAAATAGATGACGTGACATTCTCATTTAAAAGTCTAGTCTGTGTTACCTTTGATTTTTTTTTCACAGATTAATTATCATCAGATTTCAACTCAGTGTATTAATTGCAATAAAGGTAAAATGTTCAATTACAATAGGGACTTGTCATGTCAACCATTGTCACTGTAATCTGTTTTAGTCAAAGGCAGTAAAAAAAAAAAAAGATTTGCCTCCCGTCACAAAGTCAGACATCTTAACAGATGATTGTTCAGACAAAAAAAAAAAAGCAGCTGGGATTGAAAGAGAACCATGCAAATGGAGAAGCATCTCCAAGAGAAATCTTTCAGAGTCACTGAAATCCCCCCAAAAATTTAAAATTTTTATTTTAAACAACAATACAGTAAACCAGCCAAACAAAACGCATATTTTAAAGGTTGTATATTTTAAGGCTAAGACTGTAGGCAGTTAGCGGTTGACATAAAGCATCTGAAAACGCTCACTGTTATTAATTACCCAGAACGACTCTCTTTATGAAAACACAGCTGCACTGCTTTAATTCAAAATAAGTATCCTTCATTAACAAATTCCTGGCAACATCATTTACAGATCATCATGCAACTGACCAAGCTGATTCACCAGATAGTCCAGTATGCATAACTCACGAGAACCCAGCTGCGCAGCAATGTAAGCTCTTGACCTAAGTTGTTCTTATATTATGTCAATAATTAGATGAACATTTATCTATGCTTTCAATAACCAGTTCTGAGTCAATTACAAACCAATTGAGTTAACTGCAGTCACACTGTGAGTATCTAACCTGGAGCTCTACTTACCCCTTAAACTTAAACTCCTTTTATTTACTCTGCAGCTCATTGGATTTTCAGTCCAATTCTCGATTTGAAATTGGGACTTTATGATTCAAATTAATTAACTGAGTTGACTGCTGTTGTCAAAATTCAGAAATAACCAGGATTGCAGAAAGATGGTGCGTTTACAAAAAACAAATGTTTCATGAATCAACACAGAAGACAGAACAAGGCTCTACTAACACAGCTAAGCATTGAGCCGTTTCATACGATAATGAGTTTCTCACCAGAGCCACTGCCTGTACAGGTACCGTACATATTTACTGTGTTCTTATTACAGATTATTCAAAGAGTCTTTTTATCTAAAGAGATACTTCACCATTCAACTAAACAGCAACTACTTTATGAGAATAGAGGAATAAATGTGAGTTTACCATTTTCAGTTAACTCCTCTGTGTGATTTAATAATTGTTAATTATTGGTCATGTGTGCTGAAATCAACAACATACACAAGCTTATACAAATGCTTCCGCCTATAGGTTGAAGCTAGGTGTTGCTCAGCTAACAAAAGTCAATGTTATTGTGTCTTTTAACAACATGATGTGCACATTGATGATTTAACTGTACAGTAGTAATGTGGTCATTAGTTTAGCTTTATAAGGGAAAACAATTATAACAGGAGTTGCTCCAGGGTGCTGTCATAAATTCATATTTGATGGGCCGAGCTGAGAAATGCTTAGAAACGACATTTATGAATGCCAGTGTGGGTATAAATGGGGTTTATTAAAAGGTAGCTACTGAGACAAAATCTAAATGCAGTCTCTGACTGGGAGCACCTTAAAATGGCGTGATAGGCCCATATCGTAATGTAAATGAACCTAATCAGTTCCTTGTTATGAGCACATAGGCACGGCCCAGCAAACCTGTAAAATACACTATGAACATATCCGTGAAGAGCTCACCACGCTGCGGCTGCCGCTCGTGTCGCGCAGTGCCAGGCGGAACTCTCCGACGCGGCTCGGGTCCATGGAGAGCTGCAGGCGGAGCGCCTCACTGCCTGCTCCGGGGAGACACAGAGGCCGGATGCCGGAGTGACACACCGAAACCCGGACTGACATTAGTACCGTGCTGCAGCAGGCTGTAGAGGCAGGCCCGCCGCACACAGCCTGCTGAGAGGCGGGCAGCGGGGCTGGCGGAGCCCAGCCCGAGCTCAGAGCCATGACGCTGCGACAGAAACGGACTCAGGCTGACAGTAGTCCCGCGGCAGGTGCGGCTGAAGCCCGCTGCTTCAGGGGGGTTCACACGGCCCTCCTGCTCGTCAACTGAGCACTCAGTCCAGCGACCAAAGTCTGCTCTTTACTGCACCTGACTAACAGGTCCATGTCTACCCCAACCGAGCAGACACGGAGCGAAGGAAAAACAAAACAGGAAGTGGAGCTGTACGACTCTTATTTACCTCCGTCTAGGAACCAAAGTTTAAACGATGTCCATAGCCTACCCGGAATTGTAGGTTATAGAAAATCCACAGAGAAATACTTTAAACATTTATATTTTATATTGTAAAAAATAGGCCAATTGAATAAAAATAATATTACAAACATATCATATTATAAACATAAATACAGTGCTTCTTTGTAAAATTGATAAAATAAAATAAAAATTTTGATAGAGAACTTGGATAAAATAATTGTGTTATATTTTTTATAATTAAAATGTCTGTGGTATATTCTCTCTCTCTTGTAATGGAACCATATGGTACTTCTGTCTCTTTGAGCACAATCACAATGTACTTGCCCTGGTGACTTAGTAGAGTTAAAGATTAACAATAAACAAAAGGTAATAATAAATAGACTTTAAGTTAATGTATTACTACATTGTCCATGTTTATATGTAATAACTGTATATAAATGAATGGCTGATCTTAAGTGGTCAGTGTTAGATGTACCTGAGCTTCACACAGCAGCCGTCCTGACAGAAGCAGTGTCACAAAGATGCCTTTTCTTCAGGAAATCAGTCCCAATGTGAGGAGCATGAAGCCCCTGCAGTATTCAACCCTGGCACTCCGAGCAGGACAGATCGCAGAGGAGCTTAAACAGGTAAATAAATAAATAAATAAATAAAAATATATATATATTAAATTAAATGACAAAGTTATTGCTACATTAATTAAAAGTTCAATCATGTTGTGTCACGGCTCTAATTATGCTTTTCTACAGGGAGTGAAAAAGCCCTTCGAAGCGCTAATAAATGTCAGCTGGGGTGACCCTCACAATGCAGGCATTAAACCTCTGACATTCGTCAGACAGGTAACATGTTCATGGTGCATTGACACATTTAAAGGTCTGGTTTGGACTTTATTTAATGACATAATTACAGGTGCTCGCAGCATGTCTGTATCCTGAGCTCTTGAACAGTGATAAACTCCCATCAGATGTTAGACAAAGAGCTCAGGGGCTGCTAAGTGAGTGTCACGGGGGCAGTGTTGGTAAGTAATATGTACATTTTAAGAAAATACTTAAATATTAAGGGTCTCAGGTGCTTTTAAATGTGTTAAATCACCTGTTAACCCTGCAGAACATCCTGAGGTTGTGCTGTCAGATGTCTTGTGTGAGACAAAATATCTGCCATTAGGTTTCAACCTCCCTTCCCTCAGTTGCTTGCTGTTAGTTCTGTGTGCGCTGCTGAATTACCCAAAGTGGTTAAGTTAAGACCTTCTGACTATCCACCTGACAGCCTACATTCCCAACAACATTAATGTTTTTAATGTTGTTGTGCCTTACACAACAAAGCTTATCAATGCTACTCTTACCTCAGACCCTGTTGTAGGTGCCTTTTACACACACTGTAGCTGAGCCTCTTCTTAAAAAACACCAATCTCAAAGGTTTTTGAAAACTACTACAACTGCACACATTTACATTTGAATTGCATTTTAGAAAGGTTTCAGGTTTATTCCTTATTTGTCAGTCATAGCCTCACTGTGGGGTCCCTCAAGGGTCAATTTTAAGATCTGTACTGTTTATGCTGCCTCCTATGTCAGTTTTTAATAACTGTAATATTTATTTCCATTACTTTGCATTAAAAACAAACTCTGACTGCACCTATGACTTGCAAAACTGCATGTAGGACATAAAGAGTGAATGGCAAAAAAATTCTTGCATCACTTCACTGGCTGCTTTTAAGATGTTTCTAAATGTTTAACTTGTTAACTTGCCTGGCCTCCACAAACTTGTCAAGACTGTTGTCCTTTTGTATTACTTCCAGAACTCTGTGGTCAACAAAGCAGCTGCTACAATTCAAATACCCTAAACAATTTTCTTGCACCACTTTGTGTATTTAAAAAAAAAAAAGTTTGTTTGTTTTCAGGCTCATACACAGACTCAGAAGGCATTCAGCAAATAAAAAAGAACATTTCAGAATTTATAACGCGACGAGATGGTGGTGTTCCAACTAACCCTGAAAATATTTTACTTTGTCCGGGCTCTCAATGGTCACTCCAGGTAACTATAATTGAATACTTCCTACAGAATGTGTACTCTATACATTCAACAAAGATAATTCCTTCCCCTCCTGAAATGTTTGACATGCTTGCTTTTAGAACATTTTTAATTTGCTGGTGAACAGTCAGGGCTCGGTCAAAACGGGGGTGTTAACTCCGGTGCCGTGTTACTGTGTATCCACAATGTCCTGGGCCAGTCTCGGAGGCGCTATTGTCCCATATTACCTCAGTGAGGAGCATGGCTGGGAGCTGCAGTTTGAGGAGCTAATCCAAGCACTAAAATCTGCAGAAGGAGTGTGTAATCCTGTTGCTCTTTATGTCATCAACCCTGGGAACCCCACAGGTTTGGTCACAAAATAATAATCTCGATAAATAAAACACATTTCTCATATTATATTTCTACACGTACAGGTCATGTTCAAAGTAGGAAATCCATCCAAGAAGTAATCCGGTTTGCATCAGAGAAGAGGCTGTTCCTTCTGGCCGATGAGGTGTTTTAAAATGATTTTCTAGTAAGCACAAACTATTGTGCTTACTAGAAAATACTGTGTCTGCTTTGCTCATCCTTGCAAGGATTAAAACCTGACCATTGCTTGTTAAATTATAATCGGTCTCCGTGTCTCTCTGGTTAAATATATGGATGTAAAATATTCCTATAACAGCATATGAGTAAATAATTCTCCTCGACAGGTCTATCAAGATTGTATCTTCAAGGAAAACACTGAATTTGTCTCCTATAAGAGGGTTTTGGCTGAGATGGGGCCACCTTTTTCAAACACAGTGGAGCTGGCGTCCTTCCACTCAGCATCAAAAGGCCTCCTTGGAGAGTATGTATTGAAAAGATGTTTTATTTTTTGAACAGAGGCATTAAACAAAAATATTGGCGTATATGGCTGAACAAAATGAAACCTGGCTCTGCAAACTCCATGTCCATCAGTCTTTTATTACCACTTTCTATAAATGTTTTACATATTTAGTCATAACATTCAACATTACAGCCTGGTTTGGGTCACTCAGTAGGTACTCTCTCAGAAGCACCCCTCCAGACTCATGACCAGTGCCCTACCCAAACACTTTTAATCACATTTGTTTTGTTTATGAGTGTTTTTTTTATGATTTGCACCTTCTCGCCACCATCTCTAATCCCCAGGTGTGGGTTGCGTGGTGGTTATGTGGAGTTGGTTAACGTGGACCCGGCGGTTATGAAACACATCTATACACTCGTCTCAAAAGACTGTGCACCTGTTACTGGTCAGATCGCTCTTAGTCTAATGGCGACCCCTCCTCAACCAGGAGACCCCTCGTACCCAGTTTATAAAAGGGTTTGTTTGCCATAACTACCGTTAAACCAAATTATAATCAGGAAAGTCGGGTGCAAGAATATTTGTTTCTTTGTTACAGGAGACCGAGCAAATTCAGAACACAGTGAAACAGAACGTAACAAGAGTGTTTGAGGTTGTGAACTGCCTGCCGGGTTTCTCCTGCCAACCAGTGGAGGGAGGGGCTTTTGCATTTCCCAGACTCCATCTGCCCCCAAAAGCCATTCAGAAGGCCAAGGTCACATCATTATGAGCCATGAACATGAACAACTTGCAACATTTATTGCAAAGTTGGTCAAATCTGTACCTGTTGATACAGGAGCTGGGAATGCAGCCAGATACGTTCTACTGCCTGCGACTGCTAGAAGAGACTGGTCTATTTGTTACTCCTGGTTGCGAGTTTGAACAAAAAGAGGGCACTTATCACATCAGGTATGAGATCTTATTCAAACAATAAGGAAGTATTTATAAAGAAATTGCATATAGCATTTCACTTTTGCAGATTCAGCATTATGATCACAAGCAACACAAGAGAGGATTTACTGAGACGCCTAGTCACCTTTCATACACAGTTCATGGAAGAATATTTTTGAGCAATGCAAAGAAATGTACCACCTCTTAATGTTTAGTAGTGAGACCAATGCAAATGATAAGCTAGTCAAATAAAAATGAGTTTATGTACATTAATAATTGTGTCGAGTGTTTTCTCTGGACAGAGTTCTTGTATACTCAGTAAGAGTAAAGTTAAATTCCTGCTTTCTATAAAAGCAAATAAATTAACCACAATCCAATAAATGGATTTTTTTTTTAAAGCACAAAGAACCATAACTGCAACCAACTTAAAAGCTACTGTGGAATTCTGTTCAAGATAAAGTTAACACTAAGAGAAGTCATAGTTAAAACAATGAACCCAGCATGGTACCTTTTTACAAAAGCCCACATTTAATTCTAATGTTCCAAGTGCCTTTAGTCCACCTCACTGTCACTGCTGTCATTTTGAGCACAAGGCTTTGAGTCTATATTGTTTAGCAACTCTACAAGCACAGAGACAAGCTTGCCATCTTGAGAAGAATTAGTGACAATATTGCTAGGATTGCTGAGGTTTCGGTGCAACATTGTGATGATAGATGTGCGCAGTTCCCATAGCAGCTCCCAGGTATTAGCCTTCATCTCACAGCGGATCAGAGAATGTCCAGGAAATGAAACCTCCACTCTGTCCCCAGTCACTAAAACACAAGATACAAAGAAACCTTGAGTAAATGTAACATTTTACACAAAATCCTGCTTCAAATTATTACATACTAAACAGTACATGCCCTCTAATAAATTATGTATTCAAGAAAAAAGAAAAACAAAAAAAAAAAAAAAAAAAACGTTTTGTGGAGTAGTAAAAGCCCCACCTCTTTCACAAATGTCACAGTCTGTGAGCAGCAGCAGGGCCAATGGATGGACAGAAGAAGAGTCTCTAATAAAGACTTTACCATTGGACTTCACTGCACTAAAGAATGTAAGCCACCGACTGGGAAGGTCCCCTTTTCCTCTAAACAAATAAAAAAAAACAAAAAAACAAATACAATCATACATAAAATCTATTTGAATAGGTCTCCGGGGGTTTCAGATCAAACCTGTTAACACTGGAGCGGTGAAGCAGTACTGGCCCAGTTCTTGTTTGGAATGACAAAATGTTGGGCCGAAAGCGTCCTCCTTTGGTCACAGAACCTCTTTTCACCTGATCAATAGTAAACGTTTTTCCACTTTAGATAGATCTTTTTGCCAAACAAATCTCTGCACAAGTAACACAAGTCTATAAAAAATACCAAGACATGAAGCGGTAAGAGGAGAGGAATATGCCATACCTGAATAAGGTTTGGATATAGTCCTGCCAGAAGAACGGCTTTAAGCAGCTCGTCCTCAGTGCTGTACTTATTGTAGACAGAGTTGTGGTGCTGACATTCACTGGCACGAGATACTACCTGAGCTTCCTGTAGGTTCTCACTGAACTGAGAAATTAGACCTGCATGGCAAAAAGACAGTTGGACTTAAATGTTAAAGATTTAAAGTAATGTTGAATGTTGTGAATGAGAGTGAAATTTTAGACTTACCGTTTATAAATCTAAGACCAGCCCTGGACAGAGTGTGGCTATACAGATATTCATCTCTCTCCTCTCTGTCCCCCTCATGCTGAAGCCTCCTCCAGCCTAACACAACTCGACTAAACACCAAGTAGTCACTGTAGCTCGATTGGTTTAAAGCTTCCTTAGCCTGCAGGAACACAACACCAATGTATAAGAATATTGTTGTTGTGACATAATTCGCCTTGTTCATATGGAATTGTATATTAGGGTAAATGACCTTGACAATCAGTGCTCTGTTCT